>QZGG01001166.1:0-77225 GCA_006409495.1 Sedum album
ATTGATGAATTAGGACATCTTTAGATCCATATTTATTTTTTTATAACATTTATTTTGAAATTTGAAGTTTTGAAGTAGATGACCGACCAATTAATTTTAAAGGATTTGGTAAACCCGAAAGAACCCGAACCCGTACCCGAACCAATTAATTTTACTATCTACCCGAACCCGAAATTTTACTACTCGGTTCAGGTACGGGTTTAACTTTTTTATACAAAACTCGAAAATTCCAGGCCTAGGTTTGATTAGTTAAATTAATTACACTTACGCATTTTGTCAAACACTTACAAGCAATATTTCAACAAAAAGGTTATGACGATTAATCTCAACACAATTTCATCCACATATCATATCATTATTACAATGTATATTCAATCCTAGGGGTCAATAATCAACACACTACTCACTAGGGTGCAGTTCCCTTGCAACCCAGGGGCTACATCCAATGGTTGCATTTGCATCTGTGCAAAAGCAGATGATAGGAGATGATGCCACGTAGCAAAAAGCATATATACATAAAGTAAATATGCACGTTTGCATATGTGTCAGAATGATAGCCATAGGATTGATCAAGTCGGAGGGTGACATTTTGAGTCTCAAGTTTTCAAAGTTTTAAGTGGGTTTCAAATGAACCCAACTCCAACTCACCATGCATCATATGAAAATTCAAAGCAAAAACAAAGTAAAAACATGTATATGAGTTCATTAGAGCAAACTAAAGGTTGTAGATGTCAATTTTGCTTAATCTTCAATCTCTTGTCTTGATTTCCTTCAATTTGATCTTGTTCTTCACTCTTTCAAATATCAAGGTTTTGGGAGATGGAGTCAAGATTCCCTCCCCAATGCATGCATTTTCTATTTATACTTGGGGCAATTTAGCCTGGAGCTTGGGCTAGTATTGTGGCTGCTCAATCGAGTGTACTTCATTTTGGCCTTTGATGTTCGGGCAAGTAGCCTTTCTACTCGGACGAATAGTGTTGGATGGCAAAATCATTTGTAGGTCGAGCAAACCTCTACACGGCCGAGGTAAAGATGACAAGCAACGTAAAAAAATCAGTACATATACACTCTTGAAAAATAAGCGTACCATATTTTAGGGATGTGATAAAAGTTTTGGATTTTGTAGAGAGTTTACGCAATCAGTTTTTAAATTTGTTGGACATGAGATGAGATGTTACTCGTGACATATACATGTGTTTAATACTATTCACTTTAACAAACGAGAATATTTATTCAAGCAATGAGCCAATGACGGCGTGATAAGATTGTATTTAAATTTGAGACTTCGAAGCAGGATGGCATGAACATCAACAAGTACGAAAAATGGATTTTTCAAGTTATCTATCTTTACCCATATTTAATATCGAAAGAGAAGAAGCAAATCAAACGCTTTTTCATTTGGTTACGCATTTCTATTTTAAGAATATCTCTTGCATTTCTCAGAAACTGTGGACGTAGCTTGGATGATGGAGAATAAAAATGTTTTAGACAAATGTAAGCGTGAATAGAGGAAGAGGTCATGTAAAACTATCATGGAAAGTCAAAAGGCCTTAGATTGACTTTAACCCTCCGTTTGGATGCGGGAAAATGTGGTGGAAAGAAAATTTAAAGGAAAATTTGAAGGAAAGTAATTTTCCATAGGAAAATTGAGTGGAAAAGTTTATATTGTTTTCTTTGTTATTTTTTCATTTTCCATAATTTAACCAAACATACCCAAATATTTTTCTTTAAATTTTCCATCAAACTTTCGTTTCCACTCATTTTTCCATACAACCAAACGGAGCATAAAGGTGGCATGCTTAAGTTTTCTCAGAGTGCGAAGGCATTATTATCGTCTAAAAATCATGTTTTTTGTGATAGCAATCCTATATGAACTGCCATAAAGTAAACGTTAAGAAAAGGGTTTTAAGGGTAATTTTAGAATGCAGTTAAAATAAAAAGTATATGTGGTCGAAATGGCATTTCTTACAGTGGCGGATCCAGGAGTCTTTGGAAGGGGGGTCGAATAAATAAAATTGTAACACAAATATATTGAATACAAAAGAGATATTTTAACTTCATCCAAAATACATCACATCGTCTTTACAAAATGATAACAGTGCACTAAATTTATTTTTCCGGCTACGGTAATGGAGGTAAACCGTGTTTACGGGTTTTCATATTTTGAAAATGACGCATAATTGTCTCATTGTCAATGCCCTTAAACACATCCCTCTCAATATAGCAAACCAAGCTATCGTTGAGAAACTCATCTCCAATTTTGTTACGCAAATCTGTCTTGATAAGTTTCATTGCAGAAAATGTCTTTCCACAGTAGCCGTTGCAACCGGTAATACCAAAATCAATTCAATAACTCGTACACCAAAGGAAATGCAGTGTAATATCCACTCTCAACCATTTTTTTGGCAACATCTCCAATGTCTTGTAATGTCGAAAATGTATCGTTGCCTCTCATCTCATAAATCCACCCCTTTAGCTCTTCTTCTAACTCCATCAAGTCACACTTAGAAAAATCTTCTGGATAAAGTTGCGCAAGTTGAATAATATTAGACACATTAAAATTGGAGAACGAGTTCTTCGGATCAAGACATCCAATATGAGTGAGCAATTCAGTGTTCGACTCACTAAATCGATTTTCCATCTCTTGAGAAATCCGATCAATCACCTGTTAATTAAAAATTATAATCTTATTTCAAAAAGTAATGCAAAAGAAAAAGAAAAAGTAAGTACCTGATAAGATATATCAATTCGAAAGTGAGATTCATTTGTCGTAGTGTCACCCCTCAATTTAAAGCGACTTTGAACTTGATCTTCCATATTGAGAATATTAATCTTATTTGTGACACAAAAATTATTTACTCCCTCCAAAAGATCATTCCATCCATTCTCTCTTAATTCTAGCAACCTTCTTTTTGTGTTACGAATCAAACACACGGCCTCCATTATATTTTGATCTTTCTTTTGCAAGAATTGTGACAAAGCATTTGTCAATCCCAATACTAGCTTCATCAAGTGAGCAATGAAAACAAATTGATAAGTTTCAATTTTTTGAACCATGCTCAAAGCAAGCCCTCGATTGTTATGATCAATTCCATCGTCGAATATATTTCCAAGAACTTCGATGGTTGATGCCCACAAAGATAAAAGACGCACGATTGTTGTAAAGTGTGAACCCCAACGCGTAGCTCCCGGACGAACCAAAGTCGATTCTTGATTCAATCCCTTTCCCGTGGAAACTTCACCATTCGCTAACATCTCCACCAAACGTTCATGTTGTGCTTGTCTAAATTCATCCTTTCTTTTACATGAAGCACTAACCATATTTACCACCATAGATAAATAGCCGAAAAAATCACTCACAAATTGATTACTTTGAGCAACGGCTACAACAACAAGTTGAAGTTGATGAGCAAAACAATGGATGTACCTCGCAGAGGGTTTTCATTTAATATGAGAGTCTTTAATCCATTAAGCTCACCTCGCATATTGGAAGCTCCATCATATCCTTGTCCTCTTAACTTTGAAAGACACAATCCATGCTTAGATAAAATTTCGTCTATCCCCCTTTTTAAAGATAATGATCTAGTATCAAGTACATGAACAATCCCAATAAAGCGCTCCAACACGACTCCATGATTATTTACATATCTCAAAACAATAGCCATTTGTTCTTTGATCGAACAATCACGAGCCTCATCAACCAATAAAGAAAAAAATCTATCTCCAATATCGCTAATGATGACCTTTGTTGTTTCGGATGCACACGCTTTTATGATATCTTTTTGAATGGAGTGACAAGTGAGTTTGTTATTTCCCGGCGCATTCTCATTCATCACCTTTCTAACTTCTAGATTTCGTGAAATATACCAATCAAGAATTTCCAAGAAATTTCCTTTGTTAGGTGAATTGTCCATCTCATTATGACCTCGAAAGGCCAATCCTTGTTGAAGTAACAATCTCACTACATCAACAATGGCAGTCAAACGAGTGCGATATGCATCTTCTAAAGCTTGATTTCCAGAAAATATTTTCCTCACTAAACTCTGTCTCTGATCTTTAAAGGCAAAATATAATATTTTGGCATTATTATGTGCGCTTCCCACATCTCCAACATGTTCATTAAACTTCTCTGTAGCTTTTTTCCAATTATGAAATCCTTTTTTCACGAAAACATCATTCCCATGCCCATAACCAGAATTTCCTCTAAATAGGTAGCACCAAAAGCAAAATGCTTCATCTTTAGAAGTACTATATTCCAACCATTTCCACTTTTCAAACCATTCACTTTGAAAGCACCTCAAAATACTCCCTTGATTAGTTTTCGGAAAATTATGTAGAAGTGGTTGACAAGGACCTTGAAGAACGTAAGCCCTCCTCACTTTGTCTCTAACTTGAAAGTCGTAATCTTTGATCATTTTTCTCAAAGCCGGATCACTTACAATATCAACATCTTTATCAAACTCGTTCTCTACTTGACGTCTTTTTTCGTTCGAGGTAGCAATGTCAACATTAGCACTAGTTTCGGGCTCAACCTCAACAGTCGCCGGAGGTTCAACACTTGATTCGAGCGATCTTTTTCGACGCACGACAAATTTGTCCATCTTTATTTCCTATTCGTTATAATAAAATAATAATTAACAACAAGATAAGATGAAACAAAATCAAATGTAAACTAAGTCATTCCCCAAAGGATGAAAAACTCATTGTGCATAGGATGAAAAATAATTACTAACCGTTTTTAGAAAATTTCGTCTCAATAACGGTAGTGACGTAGTGTTACTCGCCGGCCGTGTTCGCTCTTCTCCGAAACCCGATCAACTGAGACAAGTTGATTCAAAGTTGCCCTAACCCAATTCCCTTGTCCGCTCTCGGCTTTCTCTTCTCTGCATTTCAATTGATTAGTTTTTTTTTTCAATTTAAATGAAACTATGTCGTTTTGATTTAAATTGTGTTTTTAAATTTAAATGAAACTACATCGTTTAACTCTATGTAATTTTTTACTTCTATACGAAACGACGTCGTTCCGATATTGAAAAAAATCAAAAAAATGCAAGGAGGGTCGGCTGACCCCCCGGACCCCTCCATCCGCCTCTGATTTCTTAGCTATATAATTGAATTGTTTTTGCGACTTTAGTTGGAAATTCACACTTTAATTATCATAGTATAATTGAACTTTTCTTTAGGTTTGCAA
This sequence comes from Sedum album, assembly GCA_006409495.1. NCBI lineage: Eukaryota > Viridiplantae > Streptophyta > Magnoliopsida > Saxifragales > Crassulaceae > Sedum > Sedum album. The sequence goes on from QZGG01001166.1 coordinate 5,192, forward strand.
AATTAGTAAAATACGTGTGACTAGGATTGAGACTTTTTGAAGAGCAGTTTGACGAAGGATTGAATTTGGGACAATTCGATTATGCGATTTTTCTACCCATGGACATAATAGCATAGTAAGATTAATTTTTGGACAACCGACATCCTGAAAATGAATTGGATTATTTAATATTTGGGATCAAAGACTTTGTAAAGTTTGACTCCACTATTTTTTGATTTGACTAGTTCGATATCATACTGTTGATGTTATCGACTTTAAGAAATGCATTAAATATGAGTATAGTTAATTATGGATTGTATCATGTGGATTCATCTATTTTGGTACACTCATGAACCTTCTCTTACATTCGTTGATTGCATTTTCAATGCATAAAATTGTGTCAATACATTAATGAGACATGTGAGTTGCACATGTTTTGCACGTGACAAGTGCAACGACGCCGTGTAATTTTGTGCATTGAAAAAATGCAATCAACGAATGTAAGAAGGGGTTCATGAATTCACTAAAATAGATGGATCCACATGATACATTTCATTGTTAACTATGCTTATGATGAGAGGTTCACTAATATCCATTCATTGTTAACTATGCGTTAGTTCACCAAAAGCGATCGAGTTCGCCTCGCCCTAGTTTCCTGCAAGATCTCCGATCCGGCGAGGAATGTCACTATTTAACTGTTTTAATACTGGTTATATCCAAAATAAGTTGAAAGGTGATTTCAGTAAATTGAGCCATTGAGAAATGATTTTCGATAAAAAACTCTTAGTTTATTAGAAACGCGAAAAGATAGTTAAATGACAAACAAAACCATGATAAGGATTGGAGAACCCTAGGAATCACTGACCGCAGTATCAGGGACCTTTGATATAGCCCACATGAGTCGAGTTAACCACACGGGTTAAAGTCATAAGGTCATAAGCAAGCCAGCACCTTGACTCCTTTTGTCTATAAAAGTATCCCAAGCACTTACAATCACTGGAACACTTGCTTCCACACCCGCTCTCAGTTGTAACATCTCCTTTTGTATAAGTACTCATGAAATGATCAACTCCTTCGACCTTGTAATAATGGAAAGCTTTCTTAGAGCATGAAGCTGAAGGCACCTTCTTTGCTTCACAACTAGAGCTCCACCCCATCAACCCGGTTTCCAAAGGACATGCTACACATTGGTTGTTCTCACATAGTCCAAAATTTCCACACCTTTCTGGCAACTGACACTCACTCTCACTGTCCCTGGAAAAGAGGGTGTATGTCTCCTCCCATGCACTATAGTCCACCTTGTCGTAGTAAGTATATATCTTGATGTTTCCGTCAATTCCTAGCCTTAAGAAACTCAAAGTAGCATTATACTTGGGACGTGCAAGGATCGCATTACCGCCACTGGACTCGTTTTTAACGGTGTAGTCCAGGACAAGGCTGTAGGCATAGTTTTCATCTGTGTCTGGTTCTACGTTGAATGTCACTGTGTCCAAGGCTCCTTTGTTCACAAAGAACCTGCTGGCATACGAGTAGTAAGCGTACTTCCTGGCAGCTGAGTTAGGGCTTTGGTAGTATAAAACGAGACCGTTTTTCTCCAAGGCCAAACTGTAAGGACCATTTTTGTTCTCTGACTCTGAAAGTCTACTAACAAGTTTATTGGGTGAGGAAGCTTTAAGAGACTGACCAGCTAATATAGTGTCTGTAGGATAGTCAAAGCTCTGCCATACAAATGACTTATTTAAGTTGTACAACACCATGTTACCATTAGGTAAGAGACTTAAACCTTGCACATCCTTGTTGGCCGTGTTTGACTGCCATGCAACTCGACCATCAGCATCAGCTAGGATCAAGTTCCCATCAGCTCCTAACGTGAGGTTTGCATTTAGTCCAACAGGGTTTCCTCGGTTGGCTTCCCAAACCCATCGGAACAATGACTCAGACCTCACTAGCCCCATCCTTAGTGCAAGAGTGAAGGCATTTGGTGTAGTGTTGTAAAACATTAGCTGAAATGGGGAATTGAAAATGTCAGTTCTAACATAGTTACCATCGTATTCGACGATGAATTCACCAAACTCTGGATTAATAGTGAATTGGAACTGGTTTTCAGCAGGGACAACAGCATTGGCAAAAGATGAAATTGTTAAGATGATGAGGCATAAGAATATGACTGAAGAGGACATTTTGATATGTTTTGTTGGTTTGAGATATCGTGTTCATTTATAGGGTTGATGCTGCTAGAGGGCAAACAAGTCATTCTTTGTTTTAGCTATAAAATGGTTTTGGCCAATACTATGGGACAGAGATATTGTACTTTTGTGACATTGATATTTGTGGATCTATTGATGATGGCCGAGACAAAATTGAATTATTAGTCTAAGCTGGCTGCTAAGCATCTCCGCGTAAAGGATAATGATTTGTATTCTGAAATTGGCTTTGAAAGGCGAACAGGTACGTAGAGAGATGAGGGTTTGTACCAAATGGGAGCGGATATTCCATTTTCTGATATCCATTTTTATATGACTCGAAAACAATCTATAGTTTCATTTTTATAAACAAAGATTTTCATTTTTTCATTCCTACATTAATTTCACTAATATCATTTATTCCCTTCGTTCCATTTTATTTGTCCAAAAGCACAAATGTATGGTAATTAATATAGAAAGAAGGAATAAAATGTGTAATTAAAAATAAATGATTAATACGTATATGAGTAAAAAAGTAAAATATATGGTGAAGAATAAAAGAAAGTGAACAAATTTAAGGGGGAAACCCAAAATAGAAAGTCCACAAACATGAACCCTCTGTTTGGATGCGGGAAAAAGTAGTAGAATAAAATTTAAGAGAAAATTTAAAGGAAAGTAATTTTCCTTAGGAAAATTGAGAGGAAAAGTTTATATTGTTTTCTTTGTTATTTTTTCATTTTCCATAATTCAACCAAACACATCCACATATTTTTCTTTAAAATTTCCTTCAAATTTTCTTCTCCACCTATTTTTTCATGTAACCAAACGGAGCATAACAAACGAATAGAATATTATATTCTCACCTAAGTTTCTACTTTTTTAGTTTCCGTACTCAAATTCAAGTGAGTCTATATTTTGAAACAGAAGATTATCATCACACTCTATTAATCTAATGAAAATGTTCTTGCACAAATTTTTTGAAAGTATTCTCTCTTTCGGCGCATTGTCGCAAGTGTATTGTTTAAAAGATTATGTTAGAAAGGTATGTTTTAATGAGGAAATGTTAGAAACAATCAAGTAGTACTAGTAAAAAAAGGCATGTTCATAGCCAATCTCTATCAACGTCAAAGGAAGTGAGAAAAGTAAACAGTGATGCGAACATATAAAATACTTAAAACAAATTTACTATATCTGGCCTTAATTTTTATTTCATTCCCATGTTATTTATCTCACATAGTAAAGAAATTGGATCAAAATTTTGGGGGAATTGTATAACAAATGCTAGGTACTTCCAATTTTGGGATGCCTCAGAGTAGGCATGCACAAATTCAACCGTATCGAAGATTCTATTGAATCAAATCAAAATTTATCAGGTCGGTCCAAAATCATTATCAGATATTTTGATATTTTGATATTTTTGAGTCAGTTCTGGTCCAGATCAGAATAATAAGATCCGGTCTGAAACAAATAACTTAAAATAAATAAATAAGTATTTCATTATATAAAAATGCTCGTACTCGTTGATTCGATCACCCTTTAAGCCACTCAAACAATGCCTCTTAATCGTCCAAGTTCTTATAACAGTCAGTTGTTTACACCAAACTCAAAATATAAATACATAATAAATAATTAGGGCTGTCCTTTCTTGGTTTCAGAATATGTAGAATTTTTATTTCTCTACTTTTTCATCCGCCCATGGTTTTGAGTCAGTGTTGCAACGAGTAGGACATTGTGTCTGTGGCATGTGCTCGTGGTTTTGACTTTTGAGGAACATGAATGCTTTTGTGCCTCTAGGACATTTTAATGTGGCAGGGACTACCATGAGATTGGTGGTGAAAGTTATATTACTTTGCAATGCAGGTGTGTTCCTATAATATCTTTAGTGTGTATGTGCGAAAAAAATAAAACTAGGTTTTCCGTCCTGCGTGAGGTCTGGTCGTAATTTATTATTAGATGATAGTACATAGCATCTATATACTATTCTCAAATATTCACAAATTTACTATTCCTTCCCCATAACATTTGTCCCATTCTGATATTATTTACGGCACATTATGAGAAATCTGGTTCAAATTTTAGGCAAATAGAGTAAAAAATATGAGGTACTTCCAATTTCGGGATGCCCTTTTAGAGAATAATATTTGCTTTATATATGCAAAGGGTATTCATGCAGCTTAAGATAAACTTTTAAGGGAACTCGGTAATTGGTATCTAAAAAAAGAGAAGAGGAGAAAACATAGAATTTGCAATATGGCATTAAGCAACTAGAGTTACAGGAACTACATCATCAAGCATATATCCCGCCACATTTGATTCGCTACTCTTCCCTCGTGGTACCTATTATTTACAAGCGTCGTTACAAGATACGTAGTAAGTCATCAATATAAAAATAATTAGATATAGTAAATGATGAGTGGGATCTTTCGTTTATGAAATATTATATTAAAAGTGTTGTTGCAGTCATTCTCTAATTGTTTGAAATGCTCCAAGTATTCGTATATTCTCCACGCCTTCGTCCGATGCTTGCAAGTTCTAAATCTGTTAGATCCTGAGGTTTACATCCCAAAGAGGGTTTTGAGGTTCGGATACCTCATGTGAACTCAAAGGATCACGTGCCCATGTTTTGATGATGACAACACTTGTTTAATGTCTTAAATCAAGTGTTCAGGTTTCTATACCTGAGTTAAGGACAAAAGGACTCGACAATCAAGAAGGACTTGAAGGATTAAGTACTTGTGATTGACTTTCAGGGACCTGAGGAGACAACAGAGCAAGTGGGAGACAGCAGAGCAAGTGGAAGAAGTCTTGCAGCAGAAATTAAGCATAAAGTACCAATCAGCCGTCATTGGAAGACTCAAAGATATCTTGCAGGACTCGAGGCAATCTTGCTGCACCCAAAGGATAATTGGAGGCTCAGCCGAAAGCACTAAATGAACAGTACCGTCCCATCGGTTATTGTTCATCAACAGTTCAAGTCCCTGTAGATGGGTTTCTATTCAAATCCATGAAGAGAAATCATTTTCAAGTGTGTCTCCCATCCAAAAACTCAGAGCAACTCAAGGAATCTAGTGAGTGATTCGAAGGAGTTCAAGAGCTTCTTGTGCAAGGCTAAAGCGCATCAAGAAGGCTAGCTCGGAGTTGGGGGTCTCGAGGACCTGGAGACACAAGGACTTCCCAGCCACGGTGGAGGGGAATCCAAGGGGAACAAGGGCATTCTGAGTAAGGCAAAAGTGCATCAGGATTCAGAACCTTTGGTGTGTGAGAGCGACAACCGATTCAGGGGGAATCGTGTGAGGGACGCGCCTCCGAAGTCACGAACGGGGTCCTGAACCCCGGGTGAGCTGACTTCCTTTTGTAATAGCTCGAGTAGTTGTTACATGTTACAAATCGTATATTTGTATAGTCGATTGATTTAATAAAGAAATCTTTCGACGTTATTTCCGCAGCATATTTACACTTTGAAGTCCTTGTAGTCTAGGTTCAGGTTCCTAATAGTTCAGGTCCCTAGTTTTATCTAACCACGGTCCTTCAAAGTCATAACTCACTTTTTTGTGTTTGAGGAGCATAATTGCAGGATTGGATAGAAACTGGTATCAATTTGATGCATGTTGGTGATTCTAATCATGTCGAGAAGTTGATGATAAATAATCAGTACTCATAGATTCCGTAGAATGTCGAGAATTTAATAAACAAGTACCGTTGATTTCAAAGGAAATATCAAACGTTGAAAGAGAAGGGAAATCCTAATTTTTATTCGATATTAAAAAATTATCTGACAAACCAATGAAAATAAGTTTATATAGAAAATGACATGAAACCTTATATTGAAATTTAAAATAAACTAAACAAAAGCCCTAACAATCAGTCCGTATCAACTGATTATTTCTCCATTGGACTGAGCATGTATGTCTACTGCTCAGTCGATACAACGTTTTGATATTTCGAAAAGAGCAATTTGAATTCGAAAATCGATTGAGCTTTTGGTACCAACAACACAATCCATAAGGGACAGACCCGATAGTATGCTTGACTATTTTGGACTGCGCGACATGTACCGTGCGGTCAGTACTGGTGTTTTTTTAATGTTTCTTCAGCTTGGCCCAATGATCCTCTTTTGATTTGTTTAAGTGTTTTTGAGCTCATATTTATCATAAGAAATTTTATTCACATGAGATAAACTATTACGTAAAATAATTGAAAGTAGAGATACAAATACATATAAAGGTGTGAAATAGTATGACTATCAAATGTATAAATGCATCCTATCAATGACATATTTAACTAAGTGATTAGCTGATCATGTTATCACGCATAATTCTCCCAAACAATGTTTTTTTTTATCAAAAAAAAAAGTGTCGTTTCTTTAAGGGTTAATCTAGATGGCCAATTTTATAAGATGTCATTTTCCACAAAACCATTTGTATATTTAAATATTACATTCGACCACCCGTATAACGTCCGTCGTTACCAAAGAACCACTTATCATTGTTCCGTCAAATATTTCGTTAAATAAATTAATTTTTTCATATAATAAAATGTTTATTACAATACACCACCACTCTAATAAATGAGTATTCACTTCACCACCTTTATAACCATTTAACAACCAATCTGTTAACTGAGGTGGTTGTTTGGTAACAGCGGTACTTATAAAAGAGGTTGAATGCAATATTGCAATATACTAGTGATTTTGTGAAAAATGATCTATTATAAAGGTGATCATTTGGAATTAACACTTTCCTTAATATCGATTACAATAGTTTTATGTTCCATTTGGGCCACATTTATAGTTCAAACCTCAACTACATCTATACCCCTATTTTGCATTCATGCATTCTTATCTGAACCGTGTATCTCATTTTTTAAGCCATTCATTGATTGACAGTTGACACGTGGCTACTTTTCTGTTAGTGGTTTGGTTGAATTGAGTGAATACACTAAAGTAAAAAAATAGTCACATGTCCATCAATGAATGAATTTAAGGATGAGATGAAAGATTTAGATGAGGATGCATGAATACATAATAGGCGTATAGATTTAATTGAGTGCTCCTCTTGATATCAACCCTAAAATCCATGCCCCTAATCATTAAAAATTGTCAATCATTACTTTGTTTTTTGTTGCAGAGGTTTTGCTAGTTCTAGAAGTAACCTTTCACATTCTCTCTGCAGCTTTATTTTGAAAGAGATGGCTTTAAAAACAACGTTGAACTTCAGTGATGTTCATATGCGTTCTGTCTCCAGTAACCTTGATATGGAAGTTGATCAATTGGCCGAAGTATTGCAAGGAGAGTACCTCGCTGATTTGCCTGATGATGTCTGGAATGAGTTGGATGCTGCATGCAAGAACTCAGGTTTGCTTAGACTGTGTAATGATAGAAGTTTTAGTAAGGACGCCATGTCTAAGTTCATTCATAGGGCATGGCAGGTTAGGGGTATGTTGTCTGTGATGGAAATCGCCAATAATCTGATGAAAGTGTCTTTTGAGCATGCGGATGATCTGCATAGAGTCATGCAGGGGGGTCCTTGGTTGTTTCAGGGATGGATGCTGATTGTTGAGCCATGCATGGGTGATTTGGTTCCTACTGATTTAAAGGAAGCTAGATTCTCACTTTGGGTCCAGTTGCATAATTTACCCACTGGGATGATGAAGAAGCGTTATTTGGAGATGGTTATTGATTTTGCAAGGATTTTAGAAGTGCATGCAAACCCAGGGTCTACTTCTTATGGTGTTAATAGAAGGAGATATGTTCGTGTGAAGTTGGAGTTTAGTGTTAAGGATCCACTGCTGACACGGTTTTATATCAGGAGACGAATGCGGGAGCCTCTTGAGGTGGAGATTAAATATGAAAGGCTGCCAAAAATGTGCAATAAATGTGGATTAGTTACACATTTGCCTACTGACTGTGTTGCAACAGAGGAGGAGCTTCTTAAGTCCAGGTTTACATTTGTTTTGGGAGGCAACTTTAATGGTCAAGCTGCATTTACTAATCCACCGGTTCCAGTACAAAGTTCTGTTGCTTTAAATGTGCAACCTGAGAATTTTTCACATTCTGAATTGATGGTGTCTCAAGCTGAAATGGGCTTACAGATGACGGTGGCAGCTGACATCGAGTTCAATTCAGCTGTGGCACGCGGGTACCTTAATTATGTACCACTTTTAGATAATCATAGCTTGCCTGCTACTTTTTTCCCGGATGGTGAGGATAATGGAGGTGGACAGGTGGAGCACATGCATCATCTACCTGTCACTTCAGCTTTTCTAAACTTGGGTGGGTCTAGGGTTGAAGCCCAAGCTTTTGTGGAGCAGGGTGATTGACGAGCACGTCGTTGAGTGCTGCAAATTTATCCCGACTCTCCTTACTAGTATAGTATCGGCAAGCTGGGGTCGAATCCACAGGGAACGGTGGAAGTCTCTTCTCAATCTACAAACTAAGAATTGGGTTGTGAGTAAAAAGTAATGAAGAAAAGAAAACTGATGCGCAAGTACCTGGCGCACAAACAGACAGCAAGTGAAAAAGATGTAATAACTATGCAAGAGATGAGCTCGGTTCAGATTCTTCACTATGAATTCTATGTTTATCCTCGGTCACTAATGGTACATGATATATTTGTCCACGTAGATTAAGGTCCTGTCACAGCTTAATAACCTACACATACATTCCGGTCAAAGTCTGTATGATATTATTACTCAATCTAGTCTAGTCAATAACGAATCCGGTCAAGGTAGCTACTGCCTATTCTAGTGTTACTCCTATCATTCACAGTCACGTACTTCTGATAGTTTAACTATAGATAAGATTCTACAACTAAGTCTGCGGTGCAAGGCTTCGCTTAATTGTCTAACCTAATTATCATGCAATTGAGTTCGGAATAATAATACTAAACTTAATCATGCAAATTAAGAACAAGACCTCAAAACATATTATTCATAGATCAAAATCCAAACCGAGTTCAGTGAGTTTAGCTACTCATACTGAATGAATACATCTCAAAATAATTATATGACAACTAAATAACAAGACAAATCTGAAGTGGTGCGTCGGCAGTCTCGCGTCAGCTTGCGCGCACGGCCAAATCGGAATTCTGCTCTGAGCCGTCTGGTCCCTTCTGCGTGCATATGTGTGATCTCCATAAATCTTTGTATTTATAGCCTTGCCTCCTAGGGTTTCCACGAATATTTAGGCAAGGATATCTGTAGGAAATCATCTATATCTCTAAAAATCAGCTTAGGAAATATTAAATCTCCAAAAACTGAACTTAGAAATATTCTCGCGCGTGATGACGTCATCGTCCGAATATCTCGCTATGTGCTGACGTCACCGTTTTGCTGTCTTCTGCGCGACCTTCACTCGCGCGCCATGTTGCTCGCGCGCCAGTGGCTTTTCTGTTGTTGTTTGCCTTGTTATCTTTTTGCCCGATTCAGCCTCTTGTTGCGTTTTCGTTCTAACTCTTCTTTGAAGCCTGAAATACAAAACTACACCAAAAGCGTAATCTTATACCAAAATATGTTAGAATAAAAGCAATGTAAAGGACTTAAAGTAGCGTACAACTGCACTCTATCAAATCCCCCACACTTACTCTTGTTCGTCCCTGAACAAGTCGGCTTCCTTACCTTTTGTGTAATGCACGCGTGAATGTTGGACTTACTGCGCCACACGTCTGCGCCACTCTCACAACCTGCGCAACTTGTGATCACAACACAAAACTGATTTAAGTTTAATTCAAACCTTGTGTTACCTCTCTTGTGGAATGCATATCAATTCGGATGATTGGGAGATAGTCCTTTTAAGCACCGGTCACCGAATTCTTCTTGATTGCGATTGCATGGTTATTCGTATTCGCTTTCTCTGGTACGTGATTGATCCGCGTCTTAGGGTTTCTGAGCTTACGTCTTTGACGCTTCACTTTTTGTTTCTCGGACAGATTGATAACCTTTGTTGCACAATTTCTTCTTTTCATTGTTTCGGCCTTTTGAGCTTTAACTTTGAATTGAATACTTTCTGGTCCGGATCTTATTCTTCCCTAGAACGTTTCCAATCATGGCCTTCGGATAGCAGCTATGGAACCACGCCCCGCTCTCGCTTCTGATCAGTCGCGCGCAAGTCAGGCCACGCGTTTGCAACCGCGCGCCCCTTCCTGAGCGACTAACTTCAGCGAAGACGGTCTGTTTTCCCGTCTCGTCACGCCATTAGGGTTTTGCCTTCGGCATCTGCGTGACTGAGCTTGCTCTTTTATCCTTTGACCGCGAAGTACCAACCTCCACGAATACTCATAACCATACAACCGATCCTCAAGCTTCTGTTCGGTCGACTGCTTCTCTAGGACGTTTCTATCAGCTCCACATCCCTCTTTATTCCACTCAAGAGAACACACAAAATTCGAAAAAATTATCAAAAATCAGAATATGTCATATAAGCACAAATTAGCACAGGTGCGCGAGTACGCACACAGGTCCGCAAGCCAGTGTTTCTCGCGCACAATTACCTCTTGAGATGTTCACATTCAGCTAGTCTAATAAAAAAACTAAACTAACCTAAGCTAAACTACTAATTCCCCCCCACACTTAAACAAAAACGTGTCCCACGTTTCAAAAATATAAAGGAGGAAATTGTATGCATGCAAAAAACTAAGTTATCTAAAAAACAAAAAATCCTAATGCAACTAAAACGTGTAAAGTAAAGTGACGGGTTACCTCCCGACAAGTGCCTTTGTTTAACGTCGTTGGCTCGACAGTACCTTGCGCAGACTATGGCGCACCAGTGTTCTCCCCCACACTTGAATTTTTGCCCTTTTTTTATCAGCTTTGTTCCTGCATGGCAAATATTCAAGTGCATAATTAGAATCAGTGCTTAACTGGGAGTTAGTGACATCAAAACCAGAATAAAAGTTTGGAATAAAAAGGTTCAAATCTGTTGATGTCGCGCGAGTCAAAGTGCGCGTTCGCACTCGCTCACGAGCTTCTCTCGAACCATGGTGTACTCGCGCACCAACTGGCGCGCGACTTGGCTCATTCAGCTCCAAAGGTTCGTCCAGATCAAACTTTTGATCATATTTTAGACCACTTTTAACATATCGGGCAGAGTCTTCCTTTGCCCTTGCAGTCATAATCAGAGTGGTATATCGGTTCCTTGAGCGCAACCACAATTTCCTGCGCATCAGACAGTACAAGTTTATTAGCAACAAATAATTCATTAAACTCTCCAATGTACCTCTCATCTGGTGGTGTTGATTCAGCGTGCTCTTCAATAATCTCCTCATCTGAATCGCTGAATCCTCTGAATGCGCCTCCAGTTGCGCTTTCCAGTGTGCGTGTGACAGCTGGCGCACTTGATGTCTCCTTGTCTGACCTGAGTATCTCTGTATTGACCGTTTTGGAAGAGATTCTTCTTGCTTTCCTGTGCTCCATGATTTCATTATGCTAGCGGAGATCTCTGTCAGCTGATTTTCAATGAGAGTGAAACGCTTGTCGTTTTGCTCTTCGTTCTTGCGTATGGTTTCTGCCAGCTGCCGACTATGTCCTCCAGAGACCTTCTTGGTTGCTGATTGTATTGTGCTGGTCCTTCAGTGTATCTGTGCAGTGGGTTGTATGAAGCAGCTGGCGCGAAAGGTCGCGCGCCAGTTGGAGCGTAAGGTTGCGCGCGCCAGTCAGCGCGCGGTCTCTGGAAATTCTGATCCGCTCTCCAACTGAACCCATTCTCAGCAGCAAACATCTCTTTTATGGTGCGTCGAACTACCGGTTGCGCAGGAACGCGCGCGACATATGGTGGCGCACGAGCATCAACGTTATTTTGAATCTGGACCTTATTCCTCAATGCCGCATCAGCCATGCTTTGCTCAAAATCTCTCTGAACCTCCCTTCTGATGGCATCCAATTCTGCGGGGTTCAGTCTAGCAAACAAGTTCTCGACATTGCGCGCTGGCGCATCTGGTGTGTTATCCATTCGTCTACCGATCACGCTGTTCTCACCACTAACTTCCATGCAAAAGCAAAAACAACAGCGAGATTAAACGTAACTAATTTTTTTTGATTTTTATATAAGAAAAACAAAAGTAAATAACAAAAAAGAAAAGAAAAGAAAACTTCTCTAGCCGCTCCCCGGCAACGGCGCCAAAATTTGACGAGCACGTCGTTGAGTGCTGCAAATTTATCCCGACTCTCCTTACTAGTATAGTATTGGCAAGCTGGGGTCGAATCCACAGGGAACGGTGGAAGTCTCTTCTCAATCTACAAACTAAGAATTGGGGTTGTGAGTAAAAAGTATGAAGAAAAGAAAAAGACTGATGCGCAAGTACCACTGGCGCACAAACAGACAGCAAGTGAAAAAGATGTAAATAACTACGCAAGAGATGAGCTCGGTTCAGATTCTTCACTATGAATTCTATGTTTATCCTCGGTCACTAAAGGTACATGATATATATTGTCACGTAGGTTAAGGTCCTGTCACAGCTTAATAACCTACACATACATTCCGGTCAAAGTCTGTATGATATTATTACTCAATCTAGTCTAGTCAATAACGAATCCGGTCAAGGTAGCTACTGCCTATTCTAGTGTTACTCCTATCATTCACAGTCACGTACTTCTGATAGTTTAACTATAGATAACAGATTTTACAACTAAGTCTGCGGTGCAAGGCTTCGCTTAATTGTCTAACCTAATTATCATGCAATTGAGTTCAGAATAATAATACTAAACTTATCATGCAAATTAAGAACAAAACCTCAAAACATATTATTCATAGATCAAAATCCAAACCGAGTTCAGTGAGTTTAGCTACTCATACTGAATGAATACATCTCAAAATAATTATATGACAACTGAATAACAAGACAAATCTGAAGTGGTGCGTCGGCAGGCTCGCGTCAGCTCGCGCGCACGGCCAAATCGAAATTCTGCTCTGAGCCTTCTGGTCCCTTCTGCGTGCATATGTGTGATCTCCATAAATCTTTGTATTTATAACCTTGCCTCCTAGGGTTTTCACGAATACTTAGGCAAGGATATCTGTAGGAAATAGGGGTGAAACCGGTACCGGGAACCGGGATATTTGCCATTTTTGGTCCCGGTCCCGAAAATTCGGGACTTTTAAAATCGGTACCGGAACCGGTCCCGGTTTTAAAAAATCCCGAATTTTTCCCGAATTTCGGTACCGGGACCGGGACCGGGTAATGCCTTCGGTACCGGTACCGGAACCGGTCCCGGTTTTAAAATCCTGAATTTTTTTTTTCTTTTTTTTTTTTTTTTTTTTTTTTTTTAAATAGTCAAATCATATACTTTATATTACGATATGAATATTTTTATTTGATATTGTTACCCGAATTTGAAGATAGGTCCAGAACTTCAATCTTCAATATAAAAATTAATATTTAACTAATAATATTTAAAAAAATAATATTTAAAAAATAATATTTAATTAATCCGTTACCGGTACCGGGAACCGGTGATTTTGTCACTGGGTACCGGTCCCGGTAACGGTACCTGATTTTCGGTACCGGGACAGAACCGGTACCGTTTTTTTATTGTTTTTCCCGGTTTGGAACCGGAACCGGGACCGGAACCGGAACCGGAACCGGGACCGGAACCGGGTACCGGGATTTTGTTACACCCCTAGTAGGAAATCATCTATATCTCTAAAAATAAGCTTAGGAAATATTAAATCTCCAAAAACTGAACTTAGAAATATTCCTCGCGCGTGATGACGTCATCGCTCCGGATATCTCGCTATGTGCTGACGTCACCGTTTTGCTGTCTTCTGCGCGACCTTCACACGCGCGCCATGTTGCTCGCGTGCCAGTGGCCTTTTATCTGTTGTTGTTGCCTTGTTATCTTTTTGCCTGAGATTCAGCCTCCTTGTTGCGTTTTCGTTCTAACTCTTCTTTAAAGCCTGAAATACAAAACTACACCAAAAGCGTAGTCTTATACCAAAATATGTTAGAATAAAAGCAATGTAAAGGACTTAAAGTAGCGTACAACTGCACTCTATCACTGATGAATTGGGTTTTGGATTTCAGCCTGGTGGGCCTACTTTGTTACCTGAAGTGATGGAACGTGACATGGGACAAGCTGAGTTTTGGGCTTCGAACATTTCAATTAAGAAAAGGAAACTGTCGTGGGCTACACCCACTGTTGACCGCAATTGTATTTCTCGAATTTCAGGAAGGGGAAAACGTTGATTCGACCTAATGTTGAGGGTGATGGTGGTTTGCCTGTGGCTGCTTTCACGTCTGATCGGGATTTACAACTTGCTCTGCTTCCTCATCAAGTTGATAGTCACACGCCAGACCTTAACCAGATTTCTATTCATCATTGTCAGACTCAACAGCAGCCAAACTATGGATTTCCTTTGCCTGGGATTCGAATTGACGAATCAAGAGCTTTGCTTCATATGAATGTTGGGGATGAAGGATCTACGAATGAGTCAACTTCGTCTTCCTCTTCACCAGTTCGATTTACTAATTTGGGTAAGCCGGGTCATTTCTGTTTGGGGCAACCTAGTCAACCTGGAGATGGAGAGGTTTCTGCAAGTGATGGTCAAGTTCAATTATCGGCGGAGGCTGAGGATCAGCCCCGTCGTTCTCAATGAATCTGCTTTGTTGGAACTGCCGGGGGCAGGGGAACCCTCGGACAGTTCGAAGTCTTGCGGACGTTGTTACGTCTTGCAATCCCCAGGTGATTGGTCTATTAGAAACTAGGATCAATCATCTTAAAGCGGAGCAAATACGATGTAAGTTAGGATTTGGAGGTTGTTTTTCTGTAAATAGTCGAGGCAAGTCGGGTGGATTGATCTTGATGTGGCGTTCAGGTATTAATTTGTCCATCATTCACTTTTCCTTGTTTCATATTCACTGTTGCGTTGAGATGGGGGGTCATATTAAGGTTGAGGTAACTTTATTTTATGGGCATCCGATTACGCACAAAAGATCACAAAGTTGGAGTTTATTATGTAGAATCAGTCGTATGGTGTCTTCTCCGTGGGTTGTTATGGAAGATTTTAATGAGGTTTTGAAACATAATGAGGTCACTAGGGTGTCAAGTCGTCGGTTTAATCAAGTTTCTCTGTTTCGGAATGCTGTTAATAGGTGTCGTTTGATTGATGCTGGTTTTTCAGGATATAAATTCACCTATTCGAATAAACGGAGGGATAACTCAGAATTTCGTGCTAGGCTGGATAGGTTCCTGGTTGATGACAAGTTCAAAGAGTTATTTTGGAAGTTAAGGGTAAGCCATCTATTTTCTTATATGTCAGATCATTGCCCTATTTTGTTGAATATGAATCACCAGAGATTGAAAATGCCAAAGAACTTTAAATTTGAAGCAGTGTGGCTTCGTAAACATGATTTTTCTAGAGTTATGAGTAATGTTTGGAGTAGTGATGAGGTAACTTCGACAAGTCAATTTTCTGAGAAACTTAACGTTGTTGGTAGTGCATTGCAACAGTGGAACAATAAAGAATTTGGCCATGTGAAGCAACATATTAATTCTTTGAAAGGCAAATAAGTTATTGTCGTTCTCAACTGCGCACCACTGATATTGATTTGCAGGAAAGACTTTTAACTGAAGAATTGGATGAATGGTTACATAGAGAAGAATTATTGTGGAAACAGCGATCAAGAGTTTGTTGGCTGATGGATGGAGACAGGAATACTAAGTATTTCCATGCTAAAGCATCTGCAAAAAATAAAAGGAATATAATTTCAAAGTTGCAGAATGGGAATGGTGAGTTTGTTCATGATCAGGCAGACATTGAGAATGTTGCTATTGAATATTTCAGAAATATATTTTCTTCGACACTGGATTTTAATGTTATTGATTGGAGTACAGCTATGGAAGTAATTCCTCGGTTATTAACTGATTGTCATAACAATCATTTAAATGCAGAGTTCACGGAGGAGGAGGTCAAATGTGCTCTTTTTGCAATGAATCCTTGGAAAGCGCCAGGTATCGATGGTTTTTCTCCAATGTTTTTTCAAAAATGTTGGAGGCTTGTTAAACATGATTTGGTCACTGCTGCATTAAATTTTTTGAATAATGGGATTTGGGATGACAAAAATAATGAAACAGTTATTGCTTTAATCCCTAAGAAGGATGATGCGTGTGCTATGCAGGATTTTCGACCGATCAGTCTTTCAGGCGTTCTTTCCAAAGTTGTGTCGAAGGCAATGTCGAACAGACTTCAAGGTATTCTTTCTGAGATAATTTCTGAGGAACAATCGGCTTTTATTAAGGGTCGCTCAATTAGTGATAATTTTATTATTGCTCATGAGTTGACACATTTCATTAGAACAAAGGCTAATACCAAGTCTCACTATGCATCTTTGAAGTTGGATATGTCGAAAGCATATGATAGGATGGAATGGCTTTTCTTAGAAAATGTGATGTTGAAAATGGGTTTCTCGAGGAGTTGGGTTTAAAAGTGATGCTTTTCACAAAATCTGTGTCGTACAGAGTTCGAATTAATGGCAAATTGTCTGATAAGTTTAGTCCAAATCGAGGATTGAGGCAGGGTGATCCTCTTTCTCCTTATTTGTTCATTATTTGTGCAGAGTGGTTGAGTCATCAATTGAAGGATCTTTGTCGTTGTAATTTGATCAGGGGAATTAGAGTTTGTAGAACGGCTCCAACTTTCACTCATTTGTTTTTTGCTGATGATAGTTTGTTGTTTTTCAGAGTGGAGGAGGATTCTGCGAATCACATTCAGACTGCGTTGTTAAGGTATGAGGCTATTTCTGGTCAGATGGTGAATTATGCAAAGTCAGATATTATGTTTAGTAAGAATTGTCCTTCATATTTGATTAACAGTACTAGACAGATTCTGAATGTTAGCATCTGTGATTCGTTGATGAAATATTTGGGATTCCCGTTGAGCGAGTTTTTTGTATGTTGGTGATAAAATTTGGAAGAAGGTCAATAGTTGGACAAATAATAAGTTATCAATTGGGGGACGTGAGGTTTTAATCAAATCTGTTTTATTGTCAATCCCTCAGTATGTTATGTCCTGCTATTTGCTGCCTGATAAGGTTCTTGATAATATGTTGTCTGGAATCATCAATTTCTGGTGGGGTGGTGGTCGGAAATCAAAGACTGTTCATTGGGTTAAGAGGGATCTTTTGTTTATGAGTAAGGAGGATGGTGGCTGAATATGCGAAATTTGAAATTGACAAACTGTGCTTTTCTTATCAAGCAAATCTCACGAATTCTGTCTAATCTGAGAATGCTGTTTTCAGGCTGTTAAAGGCGAAGTATTTTAAGCATGGGAATATTATGTCGGCTACTATTGGATACAGACCATCTCCAGTGTGGCGTGGAATTCATAAAGTGCTGACTCTGTCAAAGGCTGGCTTTTCATGGGCGATTAACACTGATAATATCATATGGAAAGATTCTGCTGATGGGGTGGCAACTGTAAGTTCAGCTTATAGATTTATGAGAAACAATCTTGATGCTACTGATCATAGGCCTTCAGTTTCTAGTATGGGCAGAGTTAATATGTTTTGGAAGTCTTTTTGGAAAATTAATTTGCCTGCAAAAATTAAGATTTTTGGGTGGCGATTGTTTCATAATGGCATACCTTTTGGAAGAAACCTTTTTAAGCGTAATATTGTTGATGATCATCCTGAAGAATTTGTGGTTTCTGTGATGAGAGCTTCAAGCATTTGTTTTTTGAGTGTTGGTGGACAAAGGCAGTTTGGGCTTTGTTGAAGTTTAATGAAAATTTGTTATCTCAAAGTTTTCAATGTCCAGCGGATTGGTTGTTTGCTTGGTTTCAACAGCTTTCCATTGATTTGTTTGCTGAAGTTATTGTCTCCCTTTGGATGATTTGGTTTCACAGGAATCAAGTTTGGCATCAGCACCAATTTTCAAGCCCAGCTACAATTGTCTGCAAGATCCGAAGTACTCTGAAGTCTTATTCAAAAGGAAATGTTGTTTCGCTATTTTCTATCTGCCACCAGTCAAGCTCATTTCATTGGATTCCGCCACCAATTGGAAAGTACAAGATCAATGTTGATGCAGCGTTTTCTAAAGAAACAAATAAGTGTGGCATTGCGTGCGTTGTTAGGGATTATGAGGGTGTGCTAGTTTGTGTGCAAATGAAGTTTGTTACATATGTGCCTAATGTGGTGTCAGCGGAAGGACAAGCTATACTTTTGGGTTTGAACACTGCTGCTGCATTACAACTTAAAGATGTTCTACTAGAATCGGATTGTGTTAAGGTCATTGATTATCTGAACTATGGTCGGCCTGCATCTGAATCTAATCATGGTTGGTACTCTACGAGTATTGATTTGTTACAACTTAACAAGGAATGGAATATGCTTGCAATTCGACGGGAGGCGAATGCTCTAGCGGACTGGCTTTCAAAACATTCTTTAACACATAATCTGTCTTGGAGCAACCTGGATTGTTGTCATAGATTGTTAGGATCTTTTCCCCAGGTCTTAATGCCTTCTTAAATTTGTTCTGTTCCTATCAAAAAAAATCATTAAAAATAAAATCAATACTGTTATTTTGAATTTGGTTTCAAATGGATTAGTAGTTTACGAATGAATGAACAATGAAGT
This sequence comes from Sedum album, assembly GCA_006409495.1. Taxonomy (NCBI): domain Eukaryota; kingdom Viridiplantae; phylum Streptophyta; class Magnoliopsida; order Saxifragales; family Crassulaceae; genus Sedum; species Sedum album. The sequence continues at coordinate 23,913 of QZGG01001166.1, forward strand.
TTCCTTTTTTAGTGATATTTTCGAATGAATAATTACGAAATTGGGTTTTACAATTTTCCATAAAAAAACATTAATTTGAGCTTCTAGAGATATTATCGAAGTGAAAGCAAACAGACACGCCTTACCGGGAACCGAACGGGGCGATATCCGGCGATGAAGATGGGTTAGGGTTTTGCTCTCTTGAATTTTCCATTAATGGGTCTTTAGGTTGTTTGAATTTTTAGCTTGATTGGGGTCAAAGGTGTTTCCTTTATTCTTCTATGAAATGGGTTGTTGAGGAGAAATGAGTAGCTCCGGGTGTCTTTCCTGACCAGGGCTTCAGTTTTCTATGAATGGGTGGTTGGTTCTGCCAAGAAACATGTAGCTTATTGAGCTTGATTTGTTGATAAGTATTTTGATTGTTGTTTGGATTAAAGGTGGTTCTTTTAGTTAAGTTTGATTCTTTTATAAAATGGGTTGTTGAAGATTGTTTGTCAAGTAGTTACGGGTTGTAGCTTGATTGATGAATAAGCTAGATGAGTTCTTTTATTTAGTGATGACCTGCAGCCTCCAGTTCTGCTTTCTGACTGGTATTTGACGGGTTTATGCAGATGATGTTAGTTAAGTTCGTGTGTGTTGTGTATTGAAGCTTGTGGAATGATCTGTTTACGAGTGTTTCGATATGGATGTATTAATTGTTGCTTGTTTTTAGTGGTAGCAATGTAGGAAATGCTCTAAAGCTTTAGGTATATGGACAACTGAGCGAATGAGATGGAGTGGATTTTTCATTTGTAAATTTCTTGAAAAAGGCTGATGATGGTTTTTTTGTATCTTTTACTGGCTGCAGTTTTCTAACCAAGCAAGGTGGAGAGTACTATTGTAGAATATGATGCCAGAAATCTTCGGTACTAGGCATTTGCAAATAGTCTTCTGTCTTTGCATTGTGTCGCTTTGGTTTCCTGGAGCGGCGAATGCTGCACAGCAACTGAGGTTTAACAAGCAAGGGAAGTTCAAGATATTGCAAGTGGCTGACATGCATTATGCCGATGGTAAAGCTACTCCATGCGAGGATGTTTCTTCTGAGCAGATGGCCTCATGCTCTGACCTCAACACCACTGCATTTGTTACTCGAATGATAAAAGCTGAGAAACCTAATCTTATAGTCTACACTGGTATAAATGATTCACTACTTTCAAGATCTGTTTACCTGTAATTTTTTGGGTTGAGTTTGGCTGCTTATTTATCTGTGCAATTTATAGGAGATAATATTTACGGATCTGATGCCACCAATGCTGCCAAGTCTCTTGATGCAGTATTTAAAGTGGCAATCGATTCAAACATACCGTGGGCCGTTGTCCTAGGAAATCATGACCAGGAATCAACTTTGTCGAGGGAAAATGTGATGAAACATGTCATTGGAATGAAGAACACACTTTCTCGATTAAATCCCTCTGATGGCCCCGCCATAGATGGTTTTGGAAACTACAATCTCGAAGTGAGTGGCGTGGAGGAGTCAAGTCTTCAGAATAAATCGGTTTTGAATATCTATCTTCTTGACAGTGGTGACTACTCCACTGTTCCGTCCATACCGGGCTATGGCTGGATACACAAATCCCAACAGAAATGGTTTATGCGCACATCCAAGAAACTAAAGGTATGATCACCTTCTCGACACATTCCTGATTTTGTTTAGGTGATCTGATGTTGCTAATTAAGACGTCATTTGTGAAACCAAGCAGAGAGCATACATGAGGGATCCCCCAGAGCAAAAACAACCAGCTCCTGCTCTCGCATACTTCCACATACCACTACCCGAATACAGTAGCTTTGATGCTTCAAACTTCACAGGAGTCAAACAAGAGCCCATAAGCTCAGCGACAATAAACTCAGGCTTCTTTAACACAATAGTCAAAGCAGGAGACGTCAAGGGTGTTTTCGTCGGTCACGACCATCTCAATGACTTCTGTGGCAAACTCAGTAATGTGAACCTTTGCTATGCTGGAGGTTTTGGATACCACGCTTATGGCAAGGTTGGATGGTCGAGAAGGTCTAGAGTTGTCCAAGCTACACTAAAAAGGACCAAAACTGGTGGTTGGGGAGGGGTCGAGTCTATCAAAACATGGAAAAGGCTCGATGATTCACATCTAACCACCATAGATGCACAAGTCCTCTGGACAAAGAAGAGTTACTATAAGAAGACAATATTTAAGGCTTTGGCCAGCTAAACAAACTCCATGGAAAAGTCTTTAAGTAGGACTTCAGAATAAGGAAAAGTCACAAAGCTCTAGTTTTCTTCCTGCTGCAAGATACACTTTTATTAAATAATATATGGAAACGGATCAAATATAAATAGATATTTTTGTATAGTGTAGAGATTAGGTAAAAACACTATAAATGTTATAAATTATAAATACATTCAGGCCTTACATCTGTAAAATCCTACGGATTCAAAATTGGGTAAATTTCAAAGTCAAAATAATTTAAAATAACCGATTAGCAAAAAATATGGGGTTGTGATATTCTATTCTTAACCTCTCGTTTTCAAATTCACCAAATCAGCCAAATTGGACGTCGTGGATTTATGTTCTTTCTGAAAAATTAATCGAATCGTTGTAGGAAGTCTAGCCAACAGAACCCATCTTCAGATAGATTGAATTCGGTGAGTTCGCGATTCTTATTTGAATGTAAATTGAACTAAAAGTTAAGTCGACACATATTCCGACGTATCTAACAATTTTTGCTTACAATTGCAGATCTAACATCTTTATCACACGTAGGGGGTCAAGCAGGGTCCATTGACCCCCATTTTATTAATATTTCTTAGTTTTCCAGACATTTACCCTCTTGTAGCCCAGTGGAGGTAAGAATGTCTGGAATCTCAATGGAGAGGGTTCGATTTCTTCCTTTGTTGATTCATAAATTTACAAAGGAGTTCCGTGAACCATGCTTCATTTGTTTCTGAATCATACATATAGCTATATTACGGTTTTACCCTAACCAGCAATTAAAACTAATACCTTGCCTTTTGTATCTCCTTTTGTATAAAGTATATACTTATTTACATCTTTCAAGATAAAACACGCAGTTGATTATATTATTTATAATATTTAAAAACACATTTGAAAGTAATTTTACCGCCAAAGTAATTTGTAATGGGAAGTGATCATGTATAAAGTGGCAGTTTTCATATAAAATATAAAATCATCCTAACTTCGATTAATTTCAATCGGATGGTTTAAAATACACAATCAAATACTTATCAAAATAAAACAAAAGGGCAAATCCGTAAAGTTTCATAAAATAATTATATTGAAAATCAGGTTAACATAAATCTCCTTAAAATCCTCCAACTAAATACAACAGTTACGTTCCAAATCAAACTTTGATTCAATCCTTTTTTGAATTTCTCGTCGACATGTTTTCAGACGTACGCAACAATAATGATCCGATATGGTTCAAAATATGGAACTAGATAGTTCAAGAATCATATAGTATACTTTTTTGGACCATATATAAATCAAGTAAGTTAATTTTTGAGAGTCGATATGGTTCAAGTATTTGTATTGGATGATTCTAGAATCATAGTTAGCTAATTAATGGACCATACAGATATTAACAATTTAGGTTCATAAAAGTAGTCATGATTCTAGTAACATGATTCATGAACCAGCTACTGATAATTTACGAACCATACAAGCATTTTTACATTCGCACAATGTTCAAATCAATTTCTGAGAGTCGATATGGTTCGAATATTTATATTTGATGGTTCTAGAACCATTGTTAGCTAATTGATGGACAATACAAAATTTACCAGAATATGCTTCATGAACCAGCCAAAGATAGTTATGATTATAATAACATGGTTCATGAACCAGCTATTGATAATTTACGAACCACATAAGCATTTTTACATTCACATGACAACATTCGCGCGATGTTCTAAATAATGCCAGTCTTCTGTTCGCACATATGTGTGGCGGTTGAGAGTGGCCAATGCAGGTGAGAGTGTCAGACGCATTTGAAATCGCCGCAGGAAGACGAGACCGGCAGATGCGGATATGTCGGACGCGTTTGAAACAGTAGGAGGTAGTTTTTTCGTCAGATTTCGAAGGTTGTTTAACAATTTTAAAAATAAACTAATTTTTTTGGAGTGAATGGGGGAATCGCCAAACAGCTTCTTTTTCTATTCCCAAACTACCCCTTGCAATTAATTACAAATTATTTTAATTTCATATTTGGTAACTTTTAAATTTATTTGGTTAAAAATCTGGTCCGTCGATCTGTTTCTTTTAATGGCTTATATAGTGTATATTTTATACACATAAGAAACTTTATAACAGATCTCTTCCCATTTGTAATTATTCAAATATCTTCTAATCCCATAATTTGAGAAGTTAGACTTTTTATAAATTGCATTGATTGCAAAAAGTACGTCAAATACATTTTTGATAACTATATATCACACATATTTATTTAAGATTATCTCATTGATTAATTTTTACATAAGTTAGCTAATTATATACTTTGCAATAATTAAAATAATGTATTACTAATGTATGATTCATAATATATAATTAAATGAGCTTTATGAACCTTAACATATTATTTTACGAATCAAAACCTTTTAATGTGAAGATGTATCTTTTATGAATCATATAAAGTTCGTGATGAATGACTAATTTTAGTTCACAAATTATTTGACAAAAGTTCATAAACTTTAATATACTATTACACGAATCATATAAATTTTCTCTTTGCATGAGTGTTGGACGATTCTTTACTATTTTCACTATAAAGAATGAGCGTAATAAATTTTCTTTTATTTTTAACACATGTTTAAGAAATATTGTATTAAGTTCATGACGTATTATTCACAATCAAGTAGAATTTACTCGGCTCAAACAAGTAAAATTTGCATGGGTTTATCCGTGTGAAGTGAGGAATTTCTCATTCACAAAAAAATTTTTTACTCTTTGCAAGGATTGTTCAGGAACACGTCAAAGTGTTTTGTGATAGTTAAATTGTTATTTACTTAGCAAAGAACTAAGTCTTTCACGCTCGTACAAAAATATGAGAGTTCGCTATCATTTCGTGCGGGAGGTTATCGAAGAAGGTGGACGAATGTCAAGTTCAAACATTATCTGGACTTGACAAACATCCATCAATGGTGGAGATTTGTTGAATTTTGACTCTCTCATCTCATATGGGAGGTTTGGAGAAAATGAATTTTGTTGGAGGCTATAAAAGAGCTTTCCAAAGTCTTTGTCCCACATCTCGTAGTTCGATAAAAATTGAGTTTGTCGGTAAAATTCAAGTTAAATAAATGTAGACACATGTTGATACATTTATTTAACTTGAGAAATATGTAAAATGAGATTGTATCATGTAGATACATTTATTTTGATGGACTCATAAACCCACTTTGCATTTGTGAATTGCATTTTATTAATAGCTGAGATTTCATTAGATAAAGTTGTTTGTGGGATTAGTTTTATGAATTTTTTTAGAAATGCCTCGGTTTGAAAATAAAATTTCTCAAATGCCCTATTTCTGAAAATTCTTTCTCAAATGCCCTACTTTGGGTTGAATCCGGTTTTGACAAAACCAGATTTTTTTAAAATCAATATATCCACTTATGAAGAGACCGGAAATCTAGAAATCAACATATTTGGTTTTCCTAAACACAGATAGTTGGATTTTGTTACTATCCAATTTTCGTAGAACCAGATTCCTAGGCAGCATCATTTTGATTCGGCATTCAATTCAACGTGGAGTTGACGAGGACGCCCAGTCAGCAAAAACTAGGAATCCGGTTCTAATGGAACCGGAAATGTATCTAGAAATCGGTTTTTCAAAAACCTGTTTGTGCAGTGATTATGGAAGGCCATGCAATAATCCATGCATGCATTTTTTTGTCAATCCGGTTTTCTCAAAATCGGATTGCACATAAATAATTGAAATTTCCTAGCTTTGGACAATTTGGATCTATTGGGATAGGGACAACATTTTCTAAAAAAGCCGATGCAATCTACGCAGTCCAGAAGTAATCTATATTGCATCATGTTGGTACTTCACTGTCGATATGGAGAAGATAGTTGCCCTTGGCATATTAGAATTATAAAAAAGAAAAACGCATCATATTGGGAAGTGAGGAAGTATAGAGGTGACCATACATGTAACGTTGACTTCATACCCAAATCAAATGTCCATTTCACCAGACATTTCATTGCAATGGACATTGGTCAAGTTATAAGTGAGAGGTTACAATTGTCACCCGCTGAAATTAAAGCTCGGATATTCAAGGATTACGGGTTAGAGATTAGATATCTTATGGCTTGGCAATTCAGACAGCAAGCGTTGATTAATTCCTCTTTTTCAGAAACTATTGCTCCCTCTACAGGCAAATCAGTAAGCAATCCAACATTCTGTAGAGTGATCGTGCACTATCCAACCCTCAAGTGGAAAGTATGTGTCTCCGGTCTCCACCGTTCAACCAATGCATAAAGTAATGACCAGTCAATCTCTACATTCTGAATTTGCGTCCATGTGTAAAATCCAGCCTCAACAACGTATCTCACAATTCTAGGATCCATAGCCCACATCTTACGATAAACAAACTTGAGAGTATTTCCCCTTTTTACACAAAAATAATAAATAACATTAAGATCACAATGTAAAAATATAAATAGATTCGTATACATATAAATAATTACATAAATTAAAATGGACTAACCGAATTATTCCACACTTCTTGCGTATGATGGGTGCGTTGTTGACTTAAAACCAAGTCATCAATTGGTCCGGGAGTCACAATATCATCCAAATTCATCTAAATAAAAAAATCATACATCTATTTTAACATCACAGTATACAATTATAAATTCAAATTACTTAAACACATCACAATATAAATCATAGAATTACCAATTCAAACTAATAAAATTAACAACTTAAAAATGTAATCTAAATCATAGAATACAATATCAAACTCAAATCGTAATATGTACAATTCACAAGCAAATCAAAATCCCAAATCAAAATTGCAATTCATATTCAAAATTAACAATTCTAACAAAATCGAAAACATAAATTCTAACAAATATATCAATATGCATAATCCCTAAAATCCTAAATCCCTAAATCAAAACCCTAAATTCTAACAAAATCAAAACTCTAAATTCTAACAAATCTGTCATTATCCGTAATCCCTAACATCCTAAATCCCTAACTCAAAACCCTAAATTCTAACAAAATCAGAACTGTAAATTCTAACAAAATAAAAACCCTAAATTATAACAAATCTATCAATATCCATAATCAAAAACCAAAATCAACACAATTCGTAACAGTAAATCATATGTACACCTCAACGGAATAATAAACCCTAACCTCATAATCGTTTTCAAATCTTCCACCCATTACGGACCAATCCTCAGAATGATAGTGACGCGGAGCGAGGCGGCGGGAGGACGATGGCAAGACGACGGAAGAGCGACGACAGGACGACGTAGAGCGACGGCAGGATAGCGGCTAAGGGAGATTGAGATCGAGAATGAACGAGGGTTATAATTCGAAAAGATTCCGATTTTCATGAAACCGGATTCAATAAGAAGATACCGACTTTCATGGAACCGGATTCATTAAAATAATGCTAACTGGACAATAATTTTTGCTGACTGGACAAAACATTTTGCTCACATTTTACTTTAATGGAATCCGGTTCTATGGAACCCGGATAGTTAGAAAACCCGGATAGTTAGATTTTCTAACTATCCGGTTTTGAATATTGATTTTCTAGATTTCCGTTCTCTTCATAATCGGATATGTTGATTTTTTATTAATCCGGTTTTGATAAAATTCAATTAAAATAGGACATTCGAAAAAGAATTTTCAGAAAGAGGGCAATTGATAAATTTTATTTTCAAACGAGGCATTTCTAAAAAAATCTAGTTTCACTTGGTATCCATATCATTAGTGGGGGTTCTCACTCTTCTCAACACGAGAGATGAGTGTGGTGAAAAAGGTGTCACCTTTCCGGCTTTCGTCGCTACTTCGATCACAGATGGACCCCAAGCTGGCACTAGAGCTCTTCCGAAACCCTAAGGGCATCTGCACCGGTTGGAGATCGATCTCAATTTGAGATCGATCTACCTCAATCCGAGATCGTCCTCGTCGATTTCAAATGCACCGGTTGAGAGGAATATCCGAAGGAGGTAGAACGTCCTTGAGGACGATCTCGTCTGGGTCGCGATGGAGATCGATCTCCGAGGAGAGAGAAAGGGAAAAGGAAGAGAGAGAGAGAGAAACGCAGATGGAGGAGAGAACCGTTCGATCCAACGGATAGATTTCAACGGGAAATAAATCTGATCCGTTGGATTGAATCTAATGGCTCAGATTTATTTCAAACGGAATTATAATTAATAAACAGTAAAAAATTCGAAAAAAATATTAAAAAAGTTATATTTTACACATCTAAAAAATCTCTATAAATCTACCACTCATATTCATCTAAAATCACACAAATATTCAATACTCCACTCTTCTCACAAATTCCAATTCACATATTTCAGCTTTTCTTTCACACTTCTAATATGTCGGGCAATTGGTCTATGTCTGAAGATGTGCAATTGTGCATTTCATATTGTCGTCAATCGATCGATCCAATTAGCGGCAATAGACAGAGAACCGACAAGTTGTGGGAAAAAGTTCACACCGACTTTCAATCAAATTGGGTTATGCGTGAGGATGAGATAATTAACAGTGATTCAAGATCTCAAACCGCCCTTGTTTCTCGATTTGCTAAGTTAAAACCGAATTTATCTTATTGGGCGTCATGCATTGCATATGCAAGAAGGAATCCGGAATCCGGCGGTAATGCACAAGATGAGGTATCCCTTTTAATTATTTTATTCTACATAATTATTATCAATTTAAATTTCATCAAGTCTGATTTATTTTATTGTTCGGATTGATAGATACGAAAAGCTCAAACTATGTATGTCGCAAAAAAGAAAAAGACATTCATACATTTTGAATGTTGGGAAGAAGTTAAGTCACATCCAACATTTGCACCTACGGAAACAATTCCTCCACCGACATATAATCAAGATAATAGTCCGGTTATGGAAGAAGTCCATGAAGAACCGATATTTTCTACACCTGAAAATTCTTACATCAGTCCATCTAGTCCGGTGAGACCATCCGGAGTGAAAGCGGCGAAAGAAGCAAGGAGAAAAGGTAAAAAAACCGTCACTTCAACAAATAATTATAGTGATGCTTTACATGCCATTGCTGAAAATCAAAAAAAAACATTGGCTATCCAACAAATGCAAGTGGAGCTTGCTCAGAAACAAATGGAGCATACTCACCGAATGCAAGAAAAAGCTGAAGAGTCCAGAATTATGGAAATGAATACAGAAATGATGACTCCAAAATCCAAGAAATATTTTTCAAAGAGGAAGGCTAATATTATGAAACGTTGTGAGGAAGAGGAAGATGATGTCAACAACGACAATGAAAATGATTCGTACTTTTCAGATTATTACCGTCCTCAACATGATGATTAGTTTTTTATTTGATTATATTTTAATGTAATGTCATTTTTATTTTTAATGTAATGTCATTTTTATTTTTAATGTAATGTCATTTTTATTTTTTAATGTAATGTCATTTTTATTTTTTAATTTGATGTTTAAATAATTTATTAAGTTTAATTGATGTTCTTAACAAAACTTAACAAAACAAAATTTTAAAAAGTTGAACTTAAAATGTGAATAGTAATAGAAATATCTCCTCGAGATACTGATGGGTGCATAAAATGTGCAGATTGCTATTACTGTTTGATGAATAGTAATAGGAATTTCTTATCGAGAAATTCCTCAACGAGATAGAACTTCCTCAACGGGTGCGGATGCCCTAATCCTACTCTTGGTAAAAAGCGCTTTCGCTACAGTCGACTATCGTACGACTTGATGATCATGAAGCTCGAAAGAGCGAAAATGTTTGACGAAATGGAGAATTTGTTGGAACAGATGAAGGGAGAGACTCGTTTTACTGCAAAAGAAGTCGTCTTTTGTAACGTGATGGGGTTCTACGGCCGAGGAGGGTTACATGAGCGAGCATTGAGGATGTATGAAATGATTCTGGAGTTTGGGTGTGAACGGAGTGTTAAGAGTTTGAATTCGCTTTTAAATGCGTTGTTGGTGTGTAAGCAGTTTGATAGGATGCGTGAGGTTGTTGAATGTGGTGATGGTGGTTGGGAGAAGCTAGACGTGTGTTCTTACAATGTGTTGATTCATGGGTGTGTGTTGAAGTCGGATTTTGATGGTGTCCGGAAGGTGTTTGATGAAATGTGTAAGAGAGGTGTGGAGCCGAATGTTGTAACTTTCAGCACTTTAATAAGTGGGGTTTATGGGAATTTGGTGGTGGGTGAGGGTTTGAGGTTTAAAGAGGAGATGGTTGTGAGGTATGGATTGAAGCCGAATGTGGTTGTTTATACTTCATTGGTTAAAGGGTGCTTTAAAGCTGGAGATTTTGATTTGGGGATGAAGTTGAAGAATGAGATGTTGAGAGATGGATTGGAGCCGGATGCAGCATTTTACACTACTGTTTTTAGTGCGATGGTGGAGGCTGGTAGGAAGAAAGAGGCTGCAGAGGTGTTGGAGGAGATGAAACAGAAAGGGTGTAAGTTCACTACAGCTACCTACAACGCAATGATTAGTGGATTTTGCCGAGAAAATGACTTCAGTTCTGCTTTTAAAATGTTGAATGAAATAAGTGCTCTGGAATGTAAACCTGATGTCATTAGTTACAATGTGATAATTCATGCATTATGCAAAGATGGAAAATGGAAGGAGGCTAAAGATTTGGTGGAGAACATGTCAAAAAAGCTTGTGCACCTGATGTTGTCACTTACAGAGTGCTTTTTGATGGACTGTGTAACACAAAGCAGTTCAGGGAATCATTAATTGTTTTAGATGAGATGGTTCTAAAAGGCTATGCTCCTCGTGCATCAAGCCTTAACAAATGTATTTCTGAATTATGCAAGAAAGAGAATGCAGGCTTGCTGTGGAGTGCTTGGAGCATTTTAGAGAAACATAATGTTACCTCAGATGCAGAAACATGGAACTGGATGATGTCCAAAATTTCTATTAATAATGATCAGTTGTCTGATGCTGCTGTCTTAATGGATACTCTGCTCTTACTGTGACAAATAATTGGAAAACATATTTACTGCATCAAAGCTCGCTTATACCTTTAAAGCATTCATTTGCGGCTGGAAAATCAGTGCTTGTGTGCTATCTGGGCTCTCCTGACTATGCAGTATTGATGCCACTAAGGTTTTAATTACGGTAATCAGTCATTTGAGTTTTTTCAGTGACACTGAAGACCTACCTCATCTATTATATTTCAGTCTACTGTCCATTGTATCCTTGTGCAAGTGACATGGCTTTACCCAATCGTAAAAATATCAATTAGAGAAAGTTGCGGATATGAATCACTGGAACTTATTGCGTCATCTTTTGGTGCTATATTTTGATCTTAGTCAATTGGATTCTCTTGAATCTTGATACAGTATAATAGTAGCAATGCTTTCAGTAACTACTGACCCATACCACTTTGTCTTTGTATCAGGAAATGTTGTTATCATCTAAGGAACCAAACACATTTTAGCATCGTCTTTCAAGGTTTCTACAATGCCAAGATCTTAAGACCTGCTTTTGAATTTCCTTTTGAATTTCCCTGTTGGAGCTTGAGGCCGGTTGAATTAACAAGTCGTATTTTCTTATCACTCTGGTGCACTGGATCCGTGAAGTGCTGTTTATGGACCTCTGAGCGCTTTGAAAGAAAACCTTAAAGACTAAAGCTCTTAGAAGCATGAGTAAGTTGCTCCCAAGAGATGTCTAGTTTTGTGTGGAATTCGACCATCTGAAATTCAAAGGGACCACGTCTTAACCATGAAAGGTTTTCTTCTTTTTTGAAAATAATATTTGGAATTACATATCTAAAAATAAAGCTACTACTCTATAAACAACTGTAACTAAGCTAATACTGTAACTAATGCAGACATTCGTAGTGCTGAACCTTGTCAAAAGGAATCCCAAGGAAATACTAAAGAATAGCTAGATAGTATCTACCAAGCTCGCCATCCGGCAATACTCAAATAAAGATTTCATCGAGGAAAAATGAACTGTCTCCAATTCAATCCAAGGATGTCCATAGGTGCCTTAGCAGTTATTGTTTAGAGAGGTATACTTGGCAATGCAAATAGTTCTAGCAAGGTGAAGAATGGGGTCTTGGAAACCTGCTGAGCTTAATAAGTTTTCTCTGACTCAAGTTGCAGCATAGTGATAATTCCATATATGGATGAATAAGCGTCAAATACTTTGCTCGACTAAATTTTTCGAATGTGGAATTTGGCTATGGCAGAGATGTACTCTCGTATGTTTGTGGACTTAAGTTCAATAAACTTCTTTAAAAGTGCCTTGTCCTGGCCTTAGGATTGTTGAAAGACTGACATTGGAGAGAATAGTATGGGTGCTGGAAGCCATTGAACATTACATGGCATACTAAAGACTCAAATGCAAAACAACGGTGGTTTTATTTCGAATAAATCACACCCGGAAATTTAGCATTAGGCAGGTGAACAGAACGATCCAACGATGTGGCGCGGAACTGACATGAAATACCTTAGATTCGGTCATGATGGATGGACATTATCAAGCACAGAAGAGTGTCCACTCTCATTCAACTTCCTCTGCATCAGCTTATTCTGCTTTTTGCATTCTTCTAATTGTGCTCAACATCTGATTACTTGAGTTTATTGTGAATTTCAAACTTCTTCATGGTGATTTCATAAGTCTTCTGGGCACTATTTTGTTCTTAAATCTTGCTAAAGTTGTATGCATTTGAAATTGTCTACAAAAAATTGACGCTGGACATGTAAAATTATCAGAAAAATAATCTCGAGAAAGTCTAGCATGACATTCTTCTCTATCTAAGTTAATAAAAAGGTGGTTTACCGTAAATCCTCCACAATGTGAATTTGAACCTTCATTCTCGTGTTCACAATAATGCATAATATAAATAGCTATCATGTTAATTCCTATCTCCTTCAACCTTAGTCTTCACCACTTGCGTAGATTAAAGGGCATAGTAACTTAACTATTATTGAGTGTGGCAAAGAGAAAAAGAGAAGAAATATTATGTTGAGGGATTGAGAACATGTGAGACATGATATATATGTAAGACAATAGGATAAAATTTGAGCCATTGATTTTAATTAATCAACGGTTGAGATTAACGTTGAGTTTTAATTAAACTAGGCGGTTGGATTTGCGAAAAACACGGGCTGTTGGATTTAACAGTTATTTTACTTTAAATTTCAACCGTTAGATTATAATTAATGAACGATCAAGATTGTGTCCTACCATCTTACGAAAAATTAATCATTCTCTTAGAACTTTACCCTTGTGTTGAGAAGGAAATAAGTGTAAGGTTATGTGTTCTTGAAATCACACAGAGAGAGAAGAGATTTTCTGATTTTAATTATATTTTTAATAAAAAAGAGAAATGCGTTTTTTGATAAGTAGCAGGAGTTTTTTATATTTATATGTCCATAAAAATTGCATTAAATTTACAATAAAAATCATTTAGTTTACATAATCAATATGCATAAATTAATCGGAGCAAAACCACATGTTTCCTATCTAAAATATACATAATCAATTTAAAATAATAATTTACTTAATCAACTTGCATAAGATGGCTGAAGATGCTGTTAACGCCCCTTAAAATTTGAACTAATCAAAGGACAGTTTTACTGAATTTTGAAGAAAAGTGAATGGGTGCAAAGCGACCAGTGCATTTGCCATTGGATTATCAGGAACATGAAAACAGAGCCAAAAGCAGAACAGGGCAGGGACTGAGAGTGTCCGAATTCCACTGGTTAGTAGTGATGCAGAACTTATAGTAACCTGCTTGATGATGTGGTCAATCGCTCCATATCTTTACTTGGTCCTGAGAGTGTAGAATCTACCCATGGTCCATCCATCGAAATGGTCCTTTGTATTGCACTTTCATCTGAAGCAGAAGAGACGTGTGTTTGGCTATCTTGTGATAGTTTTTCAAAGGCTTTGAATCGCATATCTTGTTCGAATGTGGTGCGTTTGATTAGTGCGGCTTGTATTGGAGCTTTTCCTTCGAGCATTTTTACCACTGCGGACATGGCTGGTCTTAGAGTTGGGGATGGGTTAGTGCATACAAGTGCTAAGTTTAGCATCCTTAGTGCTTCCTTTTGGTTGTACTCGGTGCCGAGACTCGGATCAACGAGCTCTAATAGGTTTCCTTGCTCTTGGAGGACATATGCCTAGCAAATCATTCATAGGTAAATATTTATATTTTTCCAATTCAAACATAAAGGTAAAAATATTGGAGAGGAAAAGAGTACCCAATCGAGGAGATAAACAAACTCTTCTCTGGGTCGGTAATTTGTGTTACTCTTCCCACTGACAATTTCTAGTGCAACTATTCCGAAACTGTACACATCAGCCTTATCCGTCAAGTAACCCCTCATAGCATATTCAGGAGCCATGTAACCTCTGGAAATAGCGAAAAATAACAGAAAAATGTTATTTTCCCAGCTTGAATGAACCCTACAAGTTTGTATTTTTTAACAAGGCCTTACATGGTTCCGGCAATGCGTGTGCTTATGTGAGTGTTCTCTTCCTCGTCGAGCTTAGCTAAACCAAAATCTGATATTTTTGCATTTAAATCCTTGTCGAGAAGAACATTGGTTGCTTTTATGTCTCGATGCACAATTTTCAATCTTGATTCTTCATGTAGATAAGCCAATCCCTTAGCTATGCCCCAACAAATCTTATTCCTAGTTGACCAGTTCAAGTTGAGTTTACTGTTTGGATGACCTGAAGAAAACAAGATATGACGATATTATAACAATCTAACTGATTAACTATTAACCACTCATTGAAAGGTAGTATACCGAAGAGTGCACGTGCAAGGCTGTTATTCTCCATGTACTCGTAAATAAGCAGCAATTGATTTCCTTCAATACAACAACCGTGTAACTTCACTAAATTTGGATGTTGTAGAGCAGATATCATGCCAATTTCATTGACAAACTCTCGGTTCCCTTGTTTTGATTTTGATGAAAGCTGCTTCACGGCAATTATTGTTCCATCACCCAACACGCCCTAAGACAAATAACCGTAAGTTTCAGTTGAATTTAGTTCTGAATGTGTCTAGAAAGAAGAAACTTTAAAACAGAAGGAAATAAACGAACATACCTTATAAACAGGTCCAAAGCCACCTTCCCCTATTTTATTATCGTGATCGAAATTATCAGTGGCCAATTTTATTTGCTTTAATGTGAAGTAACCAGTCTGAAGTTCTAGTCCTCGTCGTAGTTCTACAAAAAGTATGCATTTTCACCATTTTTACTCCAAAAGATAAATGAAAAGTTAAAGGGTGTAAAAGGATCCAGAGTATCTGATTCTTTCTGAATTTGGTAACAAGCTCACCTTCATCTTCTGGTTTTTTACGACACAACAACATCCATAGTATCACTGAAACTAACACAACAACAATAACTGCACAGCCAACGGATATACCGGCAATTGCTCCTACCGACAATCCAGTGCTCACATCAAAATCTACAAGCAAAAATGTACCAGGTTAGATGCGGGTAAGATGGATAATCAATAAAGAGGGAAATTGAATGAATGTTGCATACTTGGTTGCACAGTAATTGCTGATATAAGTGGCCCATATACACCTCGATCGGGTATTGTTAAAGTTCCTTTCCCCGCCCAGTATAAGTGAATCTCAAGAGTGCTTCCATTGACGAAAACCTCCTTGAAATCCAGATATGTAGGCTTGCCAAAGCCATTTGCTTTCTTCGCAATATTGAAGTCCTTTTCAACTAACTTACCCTATAAACACCAGAAATGTCAAGTACAAATAACTGGACAATCAAATAAACACTAGGACATTTTAAACAACCGTAAATTCCTAATGAATATTTTGCAACTCACTTGTATAGATATGTCAAAGATACGCTCTCCGAGGCTGCTAAACGTTTCATCAGTGGTATACATTATTTCAGCAAAGTGGAGTCTCACGTGGTAGCTACCTTTCCTTAAGCAAAGACCATAGTATTTTAGTGACATAGGAGACAAACGAGCCGTAGTATAAACATCACTCAGGTTATAGCCATTTGCATTTGCTGCTCGATAATCAGCATCACCATTCCCCACATAAACACCAGTGCTACTGTATCCCCATCTAGTTCCAACAGAAATAAAATGTGAAGGGCCTGTCGTGGTTAGGTCCTCTTCATAGTCGTTCCCTTCGTATTTCACCGCATTGCCTCCACAATTGATGAACAATGAATGGTCTGCAACATTGATGATTATAAATATGAGAATTATAGGATACAAATTATGTGAAGTGTGTGCCCAAACACAAAATATTACGCGTAGCGTCATTGGGGCAAGGAAGGTCCTTCCTTAAACACCAAGCAACTCTACAAGAATAAGTATGGTAAAAGGTCAGGTCTTGTTTGTGAAGATAAACTGTACATGAATCTTTGGCACACTTACGAGTTGCTATTTGATGTGGAAAAACTTGACACGAGGTTCCTGGTAATTGAAAAAGAGATAAGATGCATTATTACCTAACATACAAAATATATGCAATCAATTTGCAAAAAATGCTTACATGCTCGACTGCTGACAACTTGCCGGAGGTGAGGTGGTGAAGTTATTATAAGATACATCGCTGCAATTAAAAGATTCAATTCAACATGAGAAATCTAGGAATATTGTGCTCAAGTGTAAAATCCACGAAAGTTATCTTTTGTAAGGTAAAATACTAACAAGTTTTTACGACTACTATCCATCCAACTTGGTATCGCTCCTCCTAGTGAGTTGTTTGTTAGGAACCTACAATATAAAAAATGTGTTATACCAACTTGCTTTTGATTTAAAGACAACACAAATACTTTGTTCAAGAGTATGTCATGTGCAGATCGCTTACATGTAATCTAGTCCATCTATTGATTGAATACCGTCTGGAATTGTGCCGGTCAATTGATTAAAACTCAGATCTCTGAGTGATGTGGGTGGAGAGATATAATGTAAGATTAAAACACAAAGAAAAATGAGCCACCAGAGCATCAGTGTCGAGAAAAACTCACATCATTTTTAGTTTCGTCAGGGTGCCAAGGTAATCTGGTATAGTTCCAGTGATTTTGCAATTTCTTAAAAGACTAATAAAAAATATAAAAAGAAGATTAAACAATTTAAATTTTTTTACCGCAATTAAAATAACACTCACGCTTACAGTGTTACAAGCTTAGTCAGATTTTGCAAATTGGGAATACTTGAACTCGGTCCACTCAAATCTGTGATCCTCCTGAAAAATAAGTCAAGCAAATTAGACAAATTGGAGAGAACGTATGATTATCTTCGTGTAATCTACTACGAGAAGCTTACAAATGTGCCAAATTTGTTAAACGAGATAAAGAGGCTGGAATCGGACCGTTCAAATTGGCACCATGCGCATCCCTGCAACAAAAATATAAGCCAAAAACCTTTCAAAAATAAAGATGATGAAATATCCATAATAAACAGAAACATGATCATTATGCATACAGTCTGTTTAATTTCTGCAAGTTCCCGATTTCTTTTGGAAGTGTGCCAGAGAGTGAGGTGCCATCTATACGACTGTAATTAGTACAAAAACATCAATACAGAAATTCGGTAATCATAATTAGTTATTCTACTATGTTTAGGTTCATGTAACTAACAAGTCCGTAAGATTTTGTAAGTTGAGAAATGTTTCCGGGATAAGTCCTGTAAAGTTGTTCCCGGAGAGAAGGCTGCATAACAAAAAAAACATCATTTATTAGGAACAAGTAACCATTTTCAAGTTATTCAATATACAAAACTGATAAACAAAGTCTTCCAATAACAATAAGATATGAAATGTGCATGAATAATATTTTACAAGTAATATACATTGCAGTCAAAATATATTGAACCAAAGTTCATAACATTTGTCCATAAGCATCCAAATTAAATAAACACTCAGTATTGTGTTTATTTATTCTAATTTATGTAATATAAGAAGTATATATACCGTCAAAAATTATAGATACATTAAGATAAATTTCATGTACACATATAAAAACATAAATTGGACACAACTGGTCTTTTATCAAACACGGATACATTATGGTCACATGTAAATCAAGGAGTATCCCTGCATCATATATTGGGATTGCTTTATATCAATTTTTATAAATAGTGGTGGCGATTAAAATGAAATCAACTTACAGTCGTTGTAAGTTCCCTAATTTACCAAGATTTGCGTCTAGAGGTCCATGCAGTTGGTTATCTTCTAAAAGTCTGCAAATATGTATAAATAATCAATAAGCAGAACACTTAATCGTTGGGCTAAGATGATGAAAGTCTATGATTCATACAATTGTTCCAGTGTGGCAATATCACCAATCTCCTTGGGGATAGAGCCGCTGAGACGATTCCCAAGAACTGTCCTGAAGGTTGAATAGTAGATATTTAACAACAATTTATGCAAATTAACAAATACGAGAAGTCATGGTTTTGGTCAATAGTACTTACAGTATGAGGAGAGACAATTTGGAGAGGCTTGAAGGAATCGTTCCATTTATGTAATTGCGACTTAGATCACTGTAAATGGAGAATTACTTCAAGACATTATGAACAAACGGTGAAAATATGTAACACACAGCAATGAGCAAGACACTCACATCTCTTTCAAGTGTGTGAGATTCGCAAATTCCTCAGGAAATACCCCAGTAAGATTTAGACCCTTCAACTGGCTGGCAGTGTCACAAGGAGATATTAAGATAAAAGTATTTTATGAAAACAAGGGGATATAAGGACAGGAACTTACATGTGTGTCACGTGGCAAATCCTATTTCTATCAAATGAGCAATCACAAGTCACATTACTTATGAATTCTCCCATTGTATAATTCAGACCCAAACTTTGACTGCATGATGTTTGGCTTATACCTGTCCAGTATCGTTCAAGCTTCAATTTGCTAGATATTGCTCGAAGAGTTGCCACTGTCAAAAAATTAAACCAGTCAACATTGTAAAAAAACTCATTAACCTTGAGATCATTACCATAGACAATGTAAGGACCAAACTAGATTAACAATAATGAGGCCGTACAGAAGTGTCTACATTTTCGATACAGCCAGGCTGTATCAAGTAGTATTAAATTGGCTTGTTTAGCAGAGATGTGAAAAATGGATCAAGGGGATAGATCACAGATATAGCAATAAATGGTGCTTAAGAGTTAAGACACCATGTTTGACTTCTCTGAGCCAGCCATGTGCCTAGTTGAGAGGCTCTGGGCTCCGAATGGCATATTATAATCATTTTTACAGCCATTAAATATTGACAAACTTCCAACACTAATGATAGAACAATTCCAAAAAAGAGTGCAAAATCCAACTTCACAACTGGAAATGGAGTACCGCCATGTCAGAGTTCAAATTGATAAACACAACCAGTAAAACTTGCTCCTTTTGTTCAAGATCTCTATTTTAAGCAGCCTAACCAAAACAAATCACAATTACCAAACAATCCAGTTGGGAAAATGCAACATTCTATGAAAAGAAAACAACCAGTACCCAACAAGGAGGGCATAAAGGAAGCGCTTATGTATCACAAACAAGATGAAATTGCAAAAATTCAGGGATCAAATCTCAGTCAACAAACCTTCTGCAAGTGGTATAAGTTGAGCAGTAGATGTGCTAATCATGAAAACCCAGCAAAGGAAGAGACTTAAAATGGCTGTGTTGGACAACCGCCTCCTCCTCTCTCGGCCATCTTCCATGGCCAGTCAAAAATGATGTAAAGGGCTGAACTGAAATTGAAGAAAGATGAGAACTTAGTTACGCTTTGAGGGAGAGATTGGTTTTTGTAGGAGTTGAATTTTAGGGATTTAAAGAAAAAGTAGGAACTGAAAGCAGTTGGGGCCCGCAAAGCGGGAAATGATAAGGTACGGACACATCAAATTACTATTACTGTTTTGAAAAGTAGTTAATCCAAACATTGTAATATAATTTAGGGTTTTTAAGCGATAACCACCCGTTCAATATCAATTTTTTGACAAAACCACCCTTTCAAATTTTTTTTTGACTTAACCACCCATTAATTTTGAAACTATTAATTTTGACACCCAAATACTGTTCCGACGACTTATTCCGGTAAAATTGACGTTGACTTCGTTGACTCGCAATTTTTTTGCCGAAAACCACCCCTTCAATACCTAATTTTTGACAAAACCACCCTCTCAAAAAAAAATTTGAGTTAACCACCCATTAATTTGAGAACTATTAAATTTGACACCCAATCTAACTATTAATTTTTATTTAACGACCAATAATTTAGTTTGAATATCGTATCTCAACCAATCCATTTTATATAATTTCAAATTAATATAAGTTAATGACCAATCCATTAATCTAACTATTAATTTTTACTTGAACTATTAAATAAAAATTTATATAATTTCAAATAAAAATTAATAGTTAGATTGGTCATTAACTATTAAATTTGACACCCGATCTAACTATTAACTTTTATTTAATGACCAATATAGTTAATGACCAATCCATTAATCTAACTATTAATTTTTACTTGAACGTGTTTATTTAATGACCAGTAACTATTAATAAACAAATTAATAGTTAGATTAATTTGTTTATTAACAGTTAGATTAATGGATTGGTCATTAACTTATATTGGTCATTAAATAAAAGTTAATAGTTAGATTAATGGATTGGTCATTAACTTATATTAATTTGAAATTATATAAAAATGGATTGGTTGAGATAAAATATTCAAACTTAATTATTGGTCATTCTTTTAAAAATTAATAGTTAGATTGGGTGTCAAATTTAATAGTTCTCAAATTAGTGGGTGGTTAACTCAAATTTTTTTTGAGAGGGTGGTTTTGTCAAAAATTAGGTATTGAAGAGGTGGTTTTCGGTAAAAAAAATTGTGAGTCAACGAAGTCAACGTCAATTTTACCGGAATAAGTCGTCGGAACAGTATTTGGGTGTCAAAATTAATAGTTTCAAAATTAATGGGTGGTTAAGTCAAAAAAAAATTGAGAGGGTGGTTTTGTCAAAAAATTGGTATTGAACGGGTGGTTATCGCTTAAAAACCCTATAATTTAATTCAAAGTAAAAATGTAACATGTTTCTAACTTCTTTGGATTAATTCATGAGTTTTAGATAAAGGAAAGTAATTTTTCCATGAAAATTGAAAAGTATAATTTAAATTGCTTCCTTTGATATTTTTCATTTTTCTTAATATAATCAAATAGGGTAAAATTCAAGAGAAACAAATAGTTTAATTGAGACGAAAGGACTTAATATCAACAGTTGGATTAGATTAATCTGTGATTGAGATTAGAGTTGGTTTTTATATAATGGGCGGTTGGATTTGCAAAAAAACCTAGCGGTTGAGATTGACGGTTATTTTTTGAATCAAATTTCATCCGTTGGATTATTAGTATTCAACGGTTGAGATCATCTCTCACTGTCTCACAATTATTTATCTGCCCTTCTAGAACCTTACTCTAATCAAATACATCCAAATATTTTTTTTAAAATTTGCCTTAAAGTTTTTGTTCCATCCATTTTGCCTTTAAATTTTGAACTTTCATGGTAAAATTGAACTTTGTTTTTTAAATCTTATTACAATTATTGTATAATAAGCTACACTAATAACCCTCTCTTTTTGAAGCCACTTTTCACATAACGAAAATGTTCCTACTAGTATAGATAATTACTAAATATTTTTCTATCATAAGTATACAAGATAAGGGAAAGGTTCAAATGAAAACCTATTTTAAAATGAAAACTTAAAACTAATGTGACCCTTAAGATCTAGGAATAAATGGTTTGGATTTATGACCCCATTAATTAAATATTAATCATTTTTAGTAATGAAAGGACACACTTGTCTTTTCAAATAAATATAGTTACTAAATGAATTATTTTAAATTGCATAAAAAAATAGTGGATATAAAAGTGCATCACTAAATACTTTTAAAGTGCATCAATTTTTTTAAAATTTATAATAAAAAGTGCATCACTAGAAATTTCAAAAATGCATCAAAATTTCAGAAAATTGTAATACTTTTTTTTAATATGTAGACATTATAATGCACTTTTTTTTAAATATTGTAATGCACTTTTTTAAATATTGTAATGCATTTTTTAAATATTGTAACTTTTAACGTACTTTTACAAAATATTGTAATGCACTTTTTTATAAAAATATATAAATGCACTTTCAAAAAATCATTAATGTGCCCCTCATATTGATTGATGATAGTAATTACCATATTAATTATGTCATTAATCACATCCAATGAATTGTTTGATTGTGTGGTTCATATTGATTCAAAAATTCAACTTTAAATGTGGTTTGTACCGGAACCAAACCCTACAAGATAAAATATTTATAATTCATCATTTAATATTCAACAGTAGTCTGTGTATAAAGCGCAAAGGATTAAATAGATAGTTTCACTTTAAGGCACAATTCATATCCCTTTTAACAGCTATCTTTTTCTCTATTGTTATTTTAATTATAATTTATTGTGTTAGTTACCTTAAAAAATTATATTCAACGTATTGTAAATGATGGAAGAAGTTCTAGGAGGACATTTAATTTTATGTAAGACGGTGAGACATGATCTCTACCGTTGATTAGTTATAATCTAACGGATGAGATATAACCAAAAAAAGTAACCGTCAAATCCAACCGCCCGTGTTTTTTGCAAATCCAACCGTCTATTAATTAAAAACCAACTTTAATCTCAACCATTAGATTAATCAAATCAACGACTGAGATTATGTCCTCCTGTCTTACAATATTTATTTGTCCTTCTTGATCCTAACTCTGTAAATGATAAATGCACATATTTATATAAAAAAGGGAAGAAGTTCTAGGAGGACATCTAAGTTTATGTAAGACGGCGAGACATAATCTCCACCGTTGATTACTAATAATCTTTCGGGTGAGATTTAATCAAAAAATAACCGTCAAATCCAACCGCCCGTATTTTTTGCAAATCCAACCGCCTATTTAATTAAAAACCAACTTTAATCATCTGTTAGATTAATCAAATCAACGGCTAAGATTATGTCCTTCCATCTTACCATAATCATTTGCCCTCCTTGATCATGTACTCTATAAAAAAGTAATAGTTTTTGTTAAATCTCAATCAAATAATGAATTGTAATAATATGCGCGTTTTAAAAAAATGGGGTCGTTTCACGTCCGAATCAATTATAAGATACTTGTATCGAACAATTCAAAAGAGAAAAAACATCAGGACGCCAATTGTTTTCTACTTGAAAAGTATGAATATATTGTCATCAAAAATAAAGTATGAATAGATTCGGTCTATATTAATTTAATATGATTGGATAAGAGTGAAAAAGCCAGATTTATTGGCATTTTGATTAAACTAATATTGCATTGTTTGGAATGAGAAATTGTGAGGACTTTTGGGATCAATAATTCATTATAATATATAAAGCAAAGAAAGATTCTATGCCAACTGGAAGAATTTGTTTTGATTTTGCGCGTGTTGACTGTTGACTTGTGTTTTCTATATTATTGAGAGTTATAACTTTGGAAGCATCACATTCGCCGAATTTGATAAGGAAGCGTAGTACTCCTCCAAACAGCCTCTACAGTCACATTCGTAAGGCTACGTTTTAATCGTTCATCTCATCCATTAGTTCATTAATCGGATGATTTGTGGCTATCTTTTGAGTTAGTGGATAAACATTAAACACAAATGGATTAGTGGTTGTCAAGTGGGTTAGTGGGGGTCAAGTGACAACAAATTGATAATATAGTGAATGAGATACACAATTAAGAATGTAAGATGTATTTGAACGCTCCTCTCACATTGATTACAATAAAGCTTACTCGAGTGTCCCCAAAATGTACTGTACTCACTAGCTGTCTATGGAATGAGCAAGTCAAGTCCTCAGAGGCTCAGACAACACACTTTACAATTCCTTGGATTGGTTAAACGGTCCCCCTTGTTTTAGTTTGTCTGGTATTGAGAATCTGAGTCGGCCTTCTTATTTTTTACAAAAAAATTACTCCCCTAAAGCTCCATTGCTTTAGCATCCTTGAGGATTCAAACACACGACCTTCATGATTTTAAAATGATGGTTATGATATAAGCGTCACCTCATATAAATAACCAATGCCCTTGCCTATGCACATTCTAATATAAGCAATACGAAAAAGGTCAGACTCATGATTAGTTTGCAGAAAGTTAATATATACTTTGTCACTAAAGTCTTCAAAGAATAAAGAATAAAAAGTCAACTACTTCAGCTGTATTTCCAGGTCCAAGGAAGGAAGTGAATTTTGTCTAGCATTTATGAGACTAAGTCTGTACATATATTGTACAATCAGTTACGCGTTTCACATTATATATTCTGCGTAATTGAGTAACGTCTTGGTCACACTTTATTTTCGAACAGGTCTTGATCACACTTGTTCAAAGCGATTCAGACTTTCTAGTTGGCATTCACAGATCAATGTCTTGCAATAACAATTATTTCGTGCATTTATGCTTCAATGGATAAAGACACCTACTAATACATATTTGGATACCTTCCTCTAATCATTGTGTAAGTAGTAGAACGAGAAAGTTTAAGAAGGACGTATTAGTATTTGTAAAAATATTGATCATTCATTACTAATAATTCAACGGATATGATTTAAGAAAAAAATAACCGTCAAATCCAACAACTCGTATTTTTGCAAATCCAACTGCCCAATTAATTAAAAACGAACTTTAATTTCAACAGTCAGATTAATCAAATCAACGGTTAAGATTATGTCCTAGCGTCTTACAAATATATGTAGTCTTTCCTAATTCTTTCCCATAGTTGAACTTAGGGTTAAGTTCAAGAGAGATGATATATTTTTGTAAGATAGAAGAACTTAATCTCAATCGTTGATTTGATTAACTTGACGGTTGAGAATAAAGTTGGTTTTCAATTAATATGGCGGTTGGATTTGCAAAAAATACGGGTGGTGGGGATTGACAGTTATCAATTTCAACCGTTAGATAAATCAAAATCAACGGTTGAGATGATGCCCTTATGTCTCACAAAAATTGAGTATCTTTCTCGAACTTAATCCGTAAAACTTGATACCATTCTTCATTGCAAATTGTTGTAAAGCCTTTGTGAAAATAACATTAATTGTATGTGAACAACATCCCCACGTCTAGCTAAATTTTATTCTTAAACTCCACATCATATTTAAATTCCTTAAACTTTCTCTTTGGTTTGTTGTCATCTTCAATGTCACTATCAAAAATATCCTCAGCTTATCTATCTTATTTGCTTCTTCGGATTTGGGATCATCTACATCAACAAAAGATCATCATCCTTGGTACTCAATTATGATTCAATGACTTCATGATCTACATTTTGTTCAAATATTACATTATTCTCATCTTCAATTTCACCTCGAGTAAATTTATCATAATTTGATTGAACCAATTTCAAACAATGCCTCAAATACTATTCAAGAGTGAGACATTTCAAGCATCGGATCAGTTGGGGGTTCATATTAGAGGGACAAATAGTGACATAGATATTTTAAAAAAAATCAGCCTCAACATATCAATAGAATCTTGTTAGACTTCACCTTCATTAATCCCACATCAATAGACTTTCCAGATAATAAACAGTAAAACACTCAAATGTTTATAAATTTGCACCCTCCTTAACTATGAAAGTATTGATATAACTTTAGACACTCAAAAATTTTTGCACGTTGTCTAAAGGAACACAATTAACAACGCTTATCCTTGAAAGTATAACTTTAGATAACACTTATTCAAATAAGTGTTGTCTTATACATACAACAACGCTTCTTCAAAAGGCATTGGTGTATTTTCGTTTTCCACAGTGCTTAAATAAATAAGCGATGTGGAAAACGTAGATAAAATAATGCTTAAATAAATAAGCGTTGTTGTAACTCAGGATTTAACCCTAGTAATTTCTAAACTTTAAGTTTTTACTAACACTCAAGTCCCGCTTCTCCGATTTTATCGGCCGTCGTCCAAGCTCAGTCCGCCCACCCTTGCTCTATGTTTTCGAAGCCAAATTCTTGAACCTTCAAACATTTGAACGCTCGGTTAACTTCATCATCCTTCAAGCTTCGACAACTCTCGATTTGGTACGCCCTAAATCCTAACTTTTAGTATAGTGATATTTGTAATTGTGTTTTATTAATCTTCGCTTAAATTGTGGTATGGTGTTTGATCGTACATTATTTAGATGAACTTGTAGAAATGGAAATCTTCATATCACGAATGACAATATTAGTAATGATTGCGTAGGAGAATGTTCCGCGCCCGCTAAGAGAGGAAGGAGGGGGCCAACCTACCTAGCCAAATTTGTAAGGAGAGAAGCACTTCTCAAACAATGTCGATGATCGACTTTAATAAAAAGGACGTCCAATCGGTCCAAACAAATCAATTTGGAGAAGTGCACTTTGTTTGGCGGCACGAACACAAGTTCCTATTACTTGTCTTAACTGGAAGCTAGTGGCTACAGAGTTGAAGAACCTCGTGTGGAGCGACATGTAGGTAATAATGAAAATGTGATTTCTATTTTTTTGGAATTTTGTGTTTGAAGTGATTCATGCATTGATGTTATTTTACATATCAATTTATATTTTGATACTATATATGCAATTCCGTTTGAAATGATTCATGCTTTTTACTTGTTTTTGTCTATAAGCAAAATTTGATGTATCAGATGCTCACAAGAAGCAGGAGCTAAGACGAGGGGGGATTTCGTGGAGAAATTAAATTCAAGACCTCCCTTACAAATGATTACATCAAGGGTGAGAAGAAAGAAGAAGATGTCACACTAGTTTAACGGTTCATTACACCGAATCAGTGTGCAGAGTTTGTGGCTTGGAGGAGAACACAAGATTTTGAAGAGAAGGGTTTGAGAGCTCCCGAGAGAGCACGCCTCAACAAGTATCACCATGCTACCTCTCGAGGCGGATACATGTGTGCTGAAGAACTCCTGAAAAAGAAATTTGATCAGCTTCAGGCTACAGGAATCTACGAGGAATGTGATGTAGAGACAATTTTGGTCGAGAGACATAAAGTATGGAAAAATGCTAGGAAGAGAAAGACTGGTGATTATGTGAACGAGACAGCAGGAACTATTGCTGCAAAAATTGTAAGTCTTCTTCAGTCTATTTAATTATTTGATCGATATATTTGTAAGGATATTTCTTGTAACAATATTTATTTATCATTATGTAGGCGGAGACAGAGAAAGAGGCATACGCTGGACATTCGTTCTCAAGGGTGGAATGATATACTGACTCAAGCGATAGGAAAACCGGAGTACCAAGGACGTACTCGAGGTGTTGGGATGGCGGTGGGCAAGAAAAATGTATTTGCAAAAGGTTTGACTTCTACTAGAGGGAGTACAAATGTCGTTCAACAATCCAGGGATGATGATACTAGCTCATCTCAGTAGCCCATCACATCGACTGATGATGATATATTCTCTACACTCCCCTAGGTATATTTAACTTATTAAATTACATAAATAAAAATTTTGTTAACTGATATTTACTTTTATTTACTTGATGTAGGCGGGTTTAAAATGTGTGTTTTTTGTCGATGACGAGCATGATGGCGCTCGTAAGATGGTTGCGTATGGTCGTGTTTTGCCCAGGAGAATAGTGCATTATAGTCTGATTGCTGATCATGAAGCAAAGGCAACGTTGCATTATGCAATCGAGCCTAGTCAGCCGATCCCGCATTTAGTGGGGCAGTTAACCACTGTCATAGATGCGGTGAATGCATTTGTCTCGTGACCAAAGTCACTAACTGAAATAAACAAAAAGGTATGTGAATATATTTTACTTCATTTATCTTTTTTAATCTTAATTTTTTATTTTTAAACCTTTATCTCGCTTAGGCGCACATTCTCAGATGTTATATTGTCGAGCAAGTCAGCAAGATGTTGCATTTTCAATCTTTATAGCGAGTGAAGTGTATGGTGATGATGTCTGGGTTCACTTATATACGGATGATAACGTTGAAGTCCTATAGGTGCAAAATATTGGAGATACAGTTTTAGAATTATATTTGAGGTATTGTTTTCATTCTTTATGTACTGTTATCTGAAAAGTTTTTGAAATTCAAAATTATTTCTAATTTAAATCATTTGTAGTTATCTTCACCATGAGTTTGTATGCGTCGACTTCAAGTTTGGATTTCTTAGACCATCATCCACGACAAGCATTAGAGACATTACATCAAGGGTTTTCGTATTGACGTCTCGGTTGACAACGCCAGGTAGCTCCTCCATCTTTTGCTATTTTCTACCATATTGTGATCCAATTGAGTAAGTATTCGACTAAATTTTGTATTCGGTAGTTTTTTTTGCTTCTTTTACATTTAACTTAATGTTGTTTTACATTATGCTATTGCGGGAGTCATTAGATGCTGTGTGTGCTTTTTCCAAGACAAAATCTAGTATATTGGCTATATCCAATGGCTTGCTCGATTCGATCAGATGTTTGGCGGTTAATTGAAAAGTAAGTGTAAAATATTAAATTATTAGTTTTCCGTTTAATTTCATACATTACATGTCACTAAACACTGATAATCTTTGTACTCTTGGAGCTTTCAAAACTATCAACTTATGAATGGATCGTCTTCACAATCCTGATCGACTACATGGATAACAGTCGAGGTAATATAATTTATGGCAAATGTTTTATACTTAAAGTTGGAATAAAATATACTAATATCACTTCTTTTTATTTGTAGTGTCAACAACAACCATCGTCCACGATCTTATGTTGTTATTATTGCATAAGATACGTTCGAGACATTGTAACATATGTCCAAGTAAATAATGGACAACTCCACTACAATTTCAATGAGGTAAGTTCCATCTTTTTCGTTCATCTTTTCAAAACAATTAATATAATTTATATAGCTTTAATACGGCTTTTAATGTAAAAATAGGTGTTTTCAAATGGTCGGGATAGTTACCCATCGTATATTATGAACGAAGTAAGAGATGAGTTCACTTGTTACGTTCTAGAGTGTCCCGCTCAAGATTATCAATGGGGATGATGAGGTAAGTTTAATAAATATAAGATATCATCGTTTTGATGCAAGTTGTGGCAAGTTTTGTAACTCGTGTTAAAAAAAATTTGTATAGGTAGTTTAACAAGCGATTCAAGAAGAAGAACGTTGTAATTGGAAAATGTGAATGTTGTTTGCACGGTTGTGTTTGGGTTTAAAACATGTATTTTACAAGTTTGTTTAACAATCGAATTTTTTGTGCATCATGTATGAAATGTGAATGTTGATCTTTTAAACTTGTGAAATGTGAATGTTGATCTTTTGAACTTGTGAAATGTGAATGTTGATCTTTTAAACATGTGAAATATAAATGATCATTTTTTGCAGTGTTTGAGTTTGTACAAAGAAAACAAAACTTGCGTCAAAAAACCTTAATGTACTGTTTACAGCGCCTTTGCTAAGGATTTTGCAAACCGGAATGACAATAAATATGTGTACCATGCACTAATTGTTGGAATAACAAAAAAATAAAAGTCGGAAATCTTCATAAACATTCACTGTTTAAGGGAATCGATCCACAGTACAAAGTTTGGCATCTTCACGGCGAATATGAAACAACAAGTTCTCCCCCCAGACGAACAACAAGGGTTTAATTGTGAAAATATGGATTAGTAGGATGAAGATCTGATTGGAATGGTGAACAACATTGAGAAAGATATGAATGTCGGGTCATCTGTCATCGAAAAGCTGAAAACTGATTATGAGAAACCTTTATACGATGGTTGCACTAAATTTACCAAACTTTCAGCGGTGTTAAAGTTTTTTAATCTGAAAGCAAAGAATTGATGGAATGATAAGAATTTCAAAAAACTACTAACATTGGTCTCAAAAATGCTTCTTGATCCGAACACATTACCTACTCGTACTAATGACGCATAGAGGGTAATGTGTATTATGGGATTTGAATACGAAAAAAGTCATCCTTATCCAAACGATTGCGTTTTGTTTCGAGGTCGATATAAAGATCTAACTGAATGTCCAGTTTGCAGCTCTTCTAGATACAAACCGAACAAAGCTTCTAGTATCAGTGCAAAAGGTGCACCTTCTAAAGTGTTGTGGTATTTACCTCCAATTTCTAGGTTTCTCGTCAAATATTTCAAGTTTGGTTTCTGTGAAAGACCTACGTCTTATTGGTTTAAAATCTCATGATTGTCATACATTGCTGCAACAGCTATCGCCTATCGCAATTCGTGGGATATTGCCTGAGAACGTGAAATCTGCTATTCAATGATTGTGCTCTGTTTTCAGCTCTTTGTGTTCTAAGATAGCTTATCCGCTTGACTTCGACGAACTCCAACATCAAATTGTTGTTACTATTTATCAGCTTGAGATGTATTTTCCTCCCTTATTTTTTGACATTATAGTTCACTTGACCGTTCATTTAGTATGGGACATAAAATTTCTTGGGCGGTCCATATGAGATGGATGTATCCTTTTGAAAGGTATAAGAAGACCCTAAAAGGTTATGTGAGAAATAGACATCGACCTGAAGGTTCTATGGTTGAAGGATACATTGCCGAGGAAGCAATTGAGTTTTGCTCACATTATTTGGGAAATATTGAGCCTATTGGGATTCCAAAGCCGCGACACTATGATCATCTCAGGGGAAATGTACAATTGGATTTCAAGTTAAATTTGTTCCTCGATCAGAGTTGCATGACACCCATTTTTACGTGTTGCGGCAGGTTGGTAGCGATGTTCCTGATTTTGTGAAATCTCTTGGTGTTGGGTCTAGTTGCGTCATTCATTCTTATAAAGCATATGATTTAAATGGTTATTCATTTTGCACAAAAGATCGAGATAAAAGAAGTTCAGTTCAACACAGTGGCGTCGCAGTTGTTGCTGACACCATTCATGTGTCTAGTGCCAAGGATAAAAATCCTGTACATGCCAATGTGAATTATTATGGTGTAATTAAAGACATTTGGGAAATAGACTACGTAGAAGTTTGAATGCATGTATTCAAGTGCAAATGGGTGCATAGTTCGTATGTTCGTATTGATGAATTCAGAATGACATTTGTTGACTTTCGTAGAGAATGAGACAAAGACGAGCCTTTCATCATTGTTGAGCAAGCTAAACATGTATTTTACGTCAAAGATCCCACAAATGACCATTAATATATTTTCGTTCATGGAAAATAACATATTTTCTTCAAAGATGGTATGGATACAAATGATTACTCTGAAGATAGTGCGACGGTTTGTAGCACCATTCCAAACAATGTCAAAGACATTGGTGAATTTCCACAAAAAAGAGATGATTACAATGAAGGCATATGTATTGAAAAACAATGTATGAATTCTGCAGTTTATTCAAAACATTAATATTTTTGAAGTTATGTGTTTAGATTTATATCATATATTGATTTGCTTGATATTTTTCACTCAGGATTATAGTGATAGCACCCTGTATAAAGGGATGTCATCAAGCTTTTATGATTTGGATTAGAATTAAGTAGTTAATGTGTTGAAAATACTTACGTTCAAATCTTTAATTATTCTCATGTCTTAAATTATTCATACTGGTATTCGAAGATAAAATACTTTGAAGATTCAAAATAATTAGATGAACATTCAGAATAATTAAATTTTTATGGAACTTTTGTTTTTTGGAAAGCGTATTTTTGGTTATTCGTAACAGAATGTGTACTCAAGAATAATTTTACAACTAAAATTTGTTTACGGATTAAAACAAAATTAAACAAAAGCGTTTAATTGTTAAATAAACATATTATAGCGTTTTTTTTATCAAAAACGTTGTTGTATATAAATAAAGGCAGCGTTGTAACTGCAGATTTTTTACATAATATAACACATGGCGAAAAATCATTTAACAGCGTGGATTATAAATAAACGCTGTTAATAATTGATATATTTTTAAATCAAAAAAATGATATATTACAGCATTTAATTTAATAAAAGGGTTGTCGTATTTAGGGTTGTAAACCCTGAACTCAATACCCTAACCCCGAACCCTATATATAACAGCGTTTAAAATATTAACGCTGTAAAATGTATTTTATATTAATAATAAATTATTGTTTTAACAGCATTTACTATAAAATAGACTTTGTAAGATAATAAAAAATATTTTAATACCGAATAAATGGATATATTACGGCGCTTCTTATGTTCAAAAGCACTGTTAAATACATATTTTCATTATTTATAAGTTAAAAATTTCCAAGTGATATTTTTCCGAATTTTTTTAGTTAAGCATTTAAACACTCAATTTGTAACTTTCAATTTTTTTAATTAACATGAGAACAGATTAGCATTCAAATCATTGCCATTTACAAATTTGTATTATGTTTCTCTACTTCGCTAGGTTGAAGAATGTCACAATCTGATCAACAATGCTTTTATTAATCAATACACAACAAAAATGCAAGTAAATAATTTTTTTTAAAGTAAATGAGTAATCAGCTTCATAAATCAAACTTTAAAATAATAAAAATTGGTAATCATCCAATTCAAATAAAAAAAAAAAATCACAAAACTTTATAACAACGTTTATTCATTAATAAGCGCTATAAACTATATATTGTATATTTTCCCTGACGTGATTGGTTAAATCGGTTTCACGCAAATTTGAATTTCAATCGTTGATAAATTCAATCTAACAGTACACATTCGATAATAAAAATTGGAATATTCCTGTTCCCCGCTACACACTTCCCGCTACAATCTATCTACATATATTAAAATATTCAACAAACTTCACAGTGAATTTTTTTGTGTTCAAGTTTTTTTAACTTCCTCTCGGTTCCAAGTAAGGATAACTCTCAACTTCTATAACTCATATTTTCATTCAGCTCTCTGTGTTTTATATTCCTTTAATTTCTGTTTGATAGTAACTCTATTTTTTGTTTCATATTTTTTGTAGAATGTCAAATTGTATGACACACGACGAGGGTTATGAGACAAACTCAATACGAGGGTTATGAGACAAATTTAGCACAAAGACGAGGGTTTTGAATCATACTGTTTGCAAACAAATCGAATGTTAAAATCGAGTTTAAGTTTCATTATTAAAAGGATGAATGTGATTTAATTGATAAAATATGATTTAAATAACTAGTAAAATATAGTTTCAAATCATCACGGATTGCACTTTAAAGCGGTTATAAAAATTATTTTACAGCGTTTAAGAAATTAAACGCTGTTGAAGCTTAAAATTTGGTAATATCATAAATTTTATTTACAAAAGTGTAATATAAACAACAATGCTTTTTAATATAAGTTGTAAAATCCTAAACCCATATTTAACAGCGCTTTTTAACGCTGAAAAAAATTATAATAAATATTTTACAACGTTTTTATATTAGATTTAAAACAAACGCTATATTTAACACACTTTTATTTTAAATGCTGTAAAATCAAAATATTCGTTCAATTGTACACTTTACAACGCTTAAAATAAAAAAGTTGTAACAATTGTACACTTTACAACAGTGGTGGATCTAGGATTTCTGTCAATTGGGGGCTATAGCAGTTTGTCGCGAGCGTAATTATAACAATAGGCATCATAAATCGAGTAAATGAGAAAAGATGAAATTTTTTCGACTAAACAATATGAGTAAAAATTCGATCTTAATTGCAAAGCTCAAAATTAAACAAGTTTAGCATGTCCCGTTCGGAGTTAATTTTAGAGAGACATAATTTTATGAAAAAAAGGAATAACACGTCAACCGTTCATTTGATTAATCAACCAGTTGAGATTAAAGTTAGTTTTTAATTATATTAATGAGTTGTATTTGCAAATAATATTAATTATTAAATCAATTGAAATTAACCTCCTCTCACAAAAAATGATTGTCTCTTTCTAATACATTAGGTTCTGATCCATCGTTTGATTTGTTTATATTGACGAACAACTTGTTTGTGTTTATTTAATGACCAGTAATTAGAACAACAATTTTTTATAAGCTTAAATAAGATTTTTATACATCTAAATTGAAACTAAAAATAAAATATTTGTATAGAAATCGAATGGTTGAGATTGGATATTCAAACTAAAGATTAATGTGTACTCTTTAACTAATTTATAGTGATTTTGAAATTTAATTTATCCAAACCTACAACTATATAATTAAATGCTAATTATGGAAATCATCTTCATATTTACATCATTAAACTAGTTAATCTATTGGGGCCTGGGCCCCACCCCCTAACATGCTAGTTCCGCCTCTGCTTTACAAAGCTTTTCTGGTTTAAGCACCGTTGTAAGTTTATACTTTCACAGCGTTTACTATTTTAAGCGTTAAAAAATAATATATATAAAAACATTTATTAGAAAGGCGTTGTTATATAAATAAAATAAGGGTAAATTCCAGAAAACCACTCCTATAATAGGGATAATTCCAGAAAACCACCCCTATAATAGGTATTTCTAGAAAACCGCATCTATAAATAGTTCCGTTAGCATTTCACCACCTCCCGTTACTATTCCGTTAGATTACATTATCATAATAATTTTAAATATATTTATTTTTAAAAAATAAAATAAAATAAAATAAATTTCAGTATATTTAATTAAAATTCACAGTATTTAATTTAAGAATCATTTATGTATATTTAATAAGAAAAAATTTAAAAAAATTTGAAGGGTTTATTTAAGAATCTTTTAATTTAAGAATCATTTATGCAACATAATATAGGATCTAATCAAACATGTAATCGCTATCAAGAAAAAACATGTAATCCCTATCAAAAACATGTAATCGTATATTAATTATTTTAATATTATATACTCTATTGACTTTTAATTTTAATTCCTAAACCCTAAAATTATATTTCATGAAATATATTACATTATTTCATGAATTAATGATATTAAATATTATTTCAGGATATAACAAATTTAAAGTTCATGAACCATAATACACTATTTCATTAATCAAAATATTTATATTATATGATTTATGAAATAATACACTAATTTGATGAAACATAATATAATTTCATAAACCATATGATTTGAATATTTTGATTTAATTTAATTTATTTTAATTATTATAATATGTTTTATGAAATAATACACTAATTTAATTTCTTTACTTTTTTTATGAAATTTATTTAAAATTATTTTATTTTTAAAAAATAAATTTATTTAAATTTATTATAATATGTTTAGTTTTTTAATAATTTATCTAACGAAATAGTAACGGAATAGTAACGAGGTGGTGAAATGCTAACGGAGCTATTTATAGAGGTGGTTTTCTGGAAATACCTATTATAGGGGTGATTTTCTGGAATTACCCCTATTATAGGGGTGGTTTTCTGGAATTTACCCTTAAAATAATCTGAGATGTAGAATCAAAGATGGAAGCAAAAAGCCCAAAATAATCTGAATTTCTGATTCTCCGTGGAGGGTAAAGAATTTATGGACGCGGAGGATATTAAATTTTTGATAAATCTTCACTCTCCGTGGCAGTGCCAAAAATAGCAAATTGCATTGAACTTCAACCTTGAAAATGAGAAGCAATAATACACTTTGAGCTACAAAAGAAGGTGACGAATTTTATGCAATTTATGATGAAAATGCATATAAAAGGAGGAGAGAAGACACCAAAAATCAGCCATCATTTGGCCATTGTTTTGGCTTTCTTTCCACCCATTTTCACATGATATTCAACCATTTTTGGTGCTCACTTGCAAGCTTGAAGATTCTGGATTTTTGAAGACAAAGTCATCTCATTAAAAAGTCGTAGTGACAACTGAGGAAGATAAAGAAGACCACATCTTCATCATCAAAATTTGTGACACATTTCTCACTTACAAATTCTTATTTTTATTGCATTTTATCATGAATTCTACGTCTAACTAAATTCACCCAAGTAGGGGAGTTGTTTGTGAACGTATATTGATAATTATTATTTCATGATTATTTTGTGTGAATTTTATTACAATTTTCTGATGCTTACTACATGCATGTATGTTTGTTTAGAATAGCCTAGCGGTAAACTACATTAGCATGTCTTGCATGATGTTTGTTTGATTTCATTATAATAAAGCCTAGCGGTGTAGCGGTTGTGTTATTCATTCAACTTATTGTCATTTTTCTTAAGAACTTAGCGGTTAATTGAAGAAAATGATTTTATAGAATTATTTACATATTATCTTAGCGAATGTATGTGTATTGTGTCTCCAGCGAGAACAACTAAATAAATTCTCATGATTTTTACATGGTAATAATTATTTTATGTTGCAAGCAACTCCTTGAATTGGTATTTTGATAATGTTACATTATTTGTTACTTGATATTAAATCAATTATTCAACCCCTTAGGAATTTGGTAGAATATTTATACTCTTGAATTAAATTGCTCTCATGTGGTTCAACCCCACTTGCCGCTTGCTAGTTTGTAGGAATTAATATAAATCTAAGTACTCCTCACCTAGCAGGTTAGGGATCTGCAATGGGCAGGGTCGGGTCGACTACCATATTCAAATGACGTGTAGTCTTGTTAATGGAACCAACTAGTCTCAAAGTGTTTGGCCTATTGTTGCCTTGTAGTGCATTAAATGATATGCTAGGTACATCACCACTCTCCTCCATCTTTGCCTCGTCTAAACCCCCTGCCTCTTTTAACTCTTCAACGCTCTCATTCACCAAATAGCATTGAAACTTAGGTTTTCACTTATCACCAGGTGAGAACAGTTCATCATAATTAGAACATAACCACGCGCGCGGCAGGCTAACATATCAGTTGAAGTAAATTTTCGAATGGGTAAAGAGGATATAGATGTACCTATTGCATTAATAGGTGGTCCAGCACCACTACCTAGCAAGTGAGGTGGCAGTTTGATTGGTCCTCTCCAAATTGGGCTTCTGCTCGCCTGCAGCTTGTGTTCCGCGACTCATGCCATTTCCATGGGTTTTGGCAAAGTTTTTTGACAAAACAAGACAGACTCCTTGTTAATCTCTTCTTTTAAACCCGCCATAAATTGATGCAGTAAGTTTCTGGCGGTGAGTCACAGCATCACTGTAGATAGAGCTTCGAATTTTGAAATATATTTTGGCACCGATCTAGATTGATGGAGCTTGTTCAACATGACTTCGCGTTCCAATAAACTGATGGGCCAAACTTCAGCATAAGAAGTTTTGTAAACACAACCTAAGTGATGATCTGCTTTGTCCCGTGCATCACGCTGCTCCAGACATTGAAAACGTCGTGACCATTATCTGCTACTCCATTGGAATCGCGTGGTGGTCGAAGTACTTCTCTATTTGGAACCAACCACCCCTCATGATATTCCCCAGCAAAGGAACACTGATTCGCGGTAGCCAGATCATATAAGGAACCACAGTCTCTAAAGTTTTGATGATTTGGATAGGGTTCGCCGTACGATACCCTTGTTGATTGCTTTGCCCGGATGTTACGCTAGATAGGCCGGGAGGTGTTGGTAGATTAGTGAGTTCTGACTGGATCCGATCGGTTACTTATCGGTCCGACCACCAGCATAGGTGAGGTCTTGAACTTCGTCGTGAAGATTTTCATACTACTTGATACTCGATCTACGTTTGCAGTGTTGCGGGTTGTGGCTTCAGACATCGCTTTCGATTTGCTGATGCATCGTCGTCTCCAAGGATTGAGTCCGCAGACTCACTTCGGTCAGGTCAATAGTCAGCGCCGTGATCGACTCTTAGGTACTCTGAGTGTCATGGTGCTCGAAGGTCAACGAAAGCGCCAAATGATAGGCGCTGGGTTGAGCATAGAATGAAGGTGAAGAAAAGAGTAAGAGAATGAGGATGAGAGAATGAGAAAGAGGGAGATATTTGTTTAACTATTTGATCGATTTAA
This sequence comes from Sedum album, assembly GCA_006409495.1. Lineage (NCBI taxonomy): Eukaryota > Viridiplantae > Streptophyta > Magnoliopsida > Saxifragales > Crassulaceae > Sedum > Sedum album. The sequence continues at coordinate 61,973 of QZGG01001166.1, forward strand.
TTCCAAATACTCACACCCTACTTATAGATGCACCCATACTCACACGCATGTATCGATTCATAACCCAAGTCCAAACTTTTCAAGATCTTTTTAATATCTCGATATGAACTAGGATATCTATTTTCTGATGGGAGCGAATCTTTAGTAAGCCTTAAGTTGTCATTAAAGTTCTTGTCAGACCATCAGTTATCAACCTTAGCTGCAATGCCCTTAATATGGTGTCCAACACACTCTTGTCACTACCTTCATATATAGGACTTTGATCTTCTGCAACAAGCGTTTGATACATTTTATAACTTCCATTTTCAAAAGCAACATTAGTAGGCATATCATACATCTCTTCCGCATTCATCTCATACATTGTTATATCTACTTTAAATTATTTATAAAAGTAGATACAAGTTTAATTTAAAACAAATTTAGAAGTTCAAAGTAAAACTAAATATCAGTCGGTTAGATATGTTTGGAGACTTAGTCAATTACTGTTAACAGTATGACCTCATCCACGTTTAAACCTCAACTACCTATCTTGAAATGTGAATTAAAAGCTTGATAGAATTGAAAAAAGTAGACATCCGATTACACTCTTCATTCCCGTATAATTGAAGTTGAGGTTAGTGATTCCACCCGATTAGTCTCACTTTAATTAGTCTCACTTTATTTACCTCATTGATTAGAAGCTAAAGATCATGCATGTGATGGATTTGACATGACAGAGTTGCAGTGGAGTGAGGCAATAGGAACGAGGTAGCTATTGTTGAGACAAAGGTGAGCAAATAAATTATAATGGATCTGAGTATGTGTGAGGTTGAACTATAATTTTGAGTTTGTACTCTGTACATAAGTACTCCTTTTTACAGACTGTCAAATGGTACTTTTGACCATTGTTAGAACCTTGAAAGTGTGATATTTAAAGTAAACGTGAGAGTGAAATTGAGGAACACAAGAATGGACTATTATGTGCAAGTGTTAGAGTGTAATTGTTTAGGTGGAGCCTGTTACAGTTGTATTCCATGGATTTTGCCAGGTGACGGGAGTAATTTGGCTGATTGAGCAAGCTTGTTACGTTGCTATCAGCGAATCAAAGAATTGTGAGTAAATAGCATGTTTAAATTATACGTATATTTATGTGGATAGTAACATAGTACGAAAAAGTATATAAATCCCCTTTCTCATCTGGTAAAGATGACTACGTACGTTGACATATGTATTATAAGATATTTGACTATTATTATTTATAAGATTTATGCTTTATAACATTCACGGTATTATATCTGGGGTCCGGACTGGCAGTGACGACTGCCCATCATGGTTATTGGCAGTGACGACTGCCCATCACAGCTGTATCACTGGCAGTAGTAACTGCCATCATGGTTATATTTTATTTATCTGGTGTATATATATATTTATTTTTGCGTATATAAATGGATACGAATATGGATATAAAATTTATAAAGGTATAAAGTACGCTAACAGACGTGTTATTTATTCACTGAGTCAATTTGACTCACCCGTTGTTATTTTAATATTTTTTCAGATAAGTGAGCCTGTGGTTGAGAGTCACACCATTTGTCTACGCTACCTAGCCAGTTGTTCCAGTACGGTGCCATCCAACTAGATCAGCTAGATACATTTAATTCATTCCAGTTGTTTTCTTTAAACGCTCCGTTGTATTTGATATTGGACATTTGTCATTTTATTTAATTTCTGCTGTTTAGAATATTTTGTCATTTACTGATAAGAGGCTTGCTTAGCACGTGAGCGTTTTGTTGAGCGCCCAGTCTCGATCCTTAGTTTGGGTCGTGACAAAGTTGGTAGTCAGAGCTTAGGTTTCTTTTTTCAGTACACGGAGCTAGGACTAAGTAGAATTTTGATTACGGAGGTGAAGCGCGCCATCACCGTAAACAACGTTCTGCTAAGACCTTTAGGAAACTTCTGTCTCATTGAAATTCGATTCTCGTATCTGATCATCCGAATTTATTCTTATAGGTTGAGATGGCACCTACAACCCGTAGTACGTCTCGTGGTCGTTCTACTGAGACTAATGGAAGGGATGGCGATAATGTTCGCAATATCAGGAATCGCCCTCCTGTACCCCGTATGGCTCATTCAGGCACTAACTCTAGAGGTGTAGATATTCCACCGCCTGTTGCTCGTACATCGACAAATGATCAGGCACGAGACGAGCAAGCTAACCCACCCCAGCATACATTGACTGATGTGATGAATAGCATTGCGGGTCTTACTCAGGTGTTACATGGACTGGTACAACAAGGAGCTGCTCATGCACAGCCACAGCCGAGTTCTACATCACTTAGCACCAGTGGTGATTCTACTCAGCGTCCAGTTCATACCGGACAGCAGCAGATTGTTGATGGAGGTGTTAAGTTGGATGAGTTCTTGCGTCATCAGCCTCCAGCCTTTTGTGGCACTGATGAGAAGGAGGATCCTAGATCGTTTATTGAGCAGACTCAGCGTCTATTTCGAGTTCTGCATTGTCCTAGTTGGAGATCAGTGGAGTTGGCTTCATTCAGACTACAGGGAGTTGCATACTCATGGTTCGAGAGCGTCATAGCAGACAGGAGTGCTGACCAGCCTCCCATGGAGTGGGATGAGTTTAGAGATCTATTTCTGGATAGATTTTTGCCTGATAGTGTCAGAGATGCTAAGGCGCGTGAGTTTGAGATGCTGAAGCAGGGTAGTATGACTGTCACAGAGTACTGCAACAAGTTCACAAAGCTATCAGTATTTGCCGTATTTGGTACCTACGGAGGAGAGGCGTATTAAGCGCTTTATTACTGGGTTGCGTACTGCTTTTCAGGAATATTTCTTGCACTCAGTTTACCAGTTTCTCGAGAGCTGTGGACGCTGCTCGGATGTTAGAGGACAGAGATATTTTGGATAGAGGTGAGCGTGAGCAGAGGAAGAGGTCTCGTGAGACTGACATGGAGAGTCAGGGGGATCATAGAGGAGACCTTAGGGGTGGCAGACCGCAGTTTTCTCAGAGGGGAGGTCATATGGGTCAGACGTCCCAGCGTGGTGGCAGGACAAACTCACAGGGTGTTAGACCTTCTCAGTCAGCTTCTCAGGGAGCTAGTCAGCATCACGGTATTGGTACATCCAGCCAGGAAAGATTGCCTTGCAAGACTTGTGGTCGTCCTCATGGTGGTATCTGTTACCAGCAGTCTGGAGCTTGTTTTAATTGTGGTCAGTTAGGACACAAGAAACATCAGTGTCCTTCACGTGGTGTTAGCTTACATCACATGACAGCTCGACCGGCTATCTCGCATGCATCAGTTGTGCAACCAGGGATACCAGTCCTAGATGGTAGAGATCACCATACATTCACTGCTCCGATGGTCCATCATGGAGATAGAGGGACTAGACAGACTTCAGACCAGGCTGGGAGTAGTCGAGGACAGAGTGGAGATATGAGAGCTCAGGCAAGAGTTTTTGCCTTGACCCCGCAGGATGCTCATGCATCGAACGCCGTGGCTACAGGTACCTTACGAGTTTTTGATTTTGATGCTTCAGTATTATTTGATCCGGGTTCTACACATTCGTACGTTTCTCCGCGATTTGCTTCACATTTTTCTTTATTACCGGTGTCATTGCAAACACCCTTAGTGGTGAGTACTCCAGTCGGCGATCTTATTGATGCCAGATTAGTATACTGTTCTATTCCCATCTGTGTTGATGATCATGATCTGTGTGCTGATCTGATTATACTTAGTATGCTCGACTTTGACATCATTTTGGGGATGGATTGGTTGTCGACTTACTATGCGACTTTGGACTGTCGAGAGAAGGTGGTCGTATTTCGTATTCCTGGTCAATCAGAATTCACATTTATTTGTGATAGGAGTCCATCTTCTTCGTTTCTGATTTCGGCATTGATGGCTGATAAATTGATGAGAAAGGGATGTCATGCATACCTGGCTATCCTTTTGGATCATCAAGTTCAGACTCAGACACCTTCGCCAGAGAGTTTGCCAGTAGTACGCGAGTTTGGAGATGTCTTTCCAGAGGATTTGCCCGGACTTCCTCCGATGAGAGATGTTGAGTTTTGCATTGATGTGACTCCTGGCACGGACCCATCTCGATTCCTCCTTATCGAATGGCTCCAAAAGAGTTGAAAGAGTTAAAGACTCAGTTGCAGGATTTGTTAGATAAGGGATTTGTTCGTCCTAGTGTGTCTCCTTGGGGCGCTCCAGTTTTATTTGTGAAGAAGAAAGATGGAACCATGAGGCTTTGCATTGATTACCGCCAGCTGAACAAGGTGACAGTGAAGAACAAGTATCCGTTGCCAAGGATTGATGATCTGTTTGACCAGTTACAGGGGGCTCGATATTTTTCCAAGATTGATTTACGTTCTGGTTATCATCAGCTTCGGATTAGAGATCAGGATATTCCGAAGACGGCTTTTCGCACACGCTATGGACATTATGAGTTTTTAGTGATGTCATTTGGACTCACAAATGCACCAGCTGCGTTCATGGGGATGATGAATAATATTTTTAGACAATTTTTGGATAAGTTCGTGATCGTATTCATTGATGATATTTTGGTCTACTCTAAGACTGAGGAGGAGCACGCATTACATTTGAGACAGGTGTTGCAGAGGCTACGAGATCATAAGTTATATGCCAAGTTCTCTAAATGTGAGTTTTGGTTGACTAGCATTTCCTTTCTTGGACACATAGTCACCAGTGAGGGTGTGAAAGTAGACCCTTCAAAGGTGGCAGCAGTGGAGCAATGGAGTACTCCTACTTCAGTTGCAGAGATTCGTAGTTTTCTTGGCTTAGCTGGATATTATCGTCGTTTCGTACTGGATTTTTCTCGAATAGCTGCACCATTGACTCGTCTTACTCAGAAAGGGGTAAAGTTTGATTGGTCTGCAGAGTGTGAAGAGAGTTTTCAGAGATTGAAAGAAGCTCTAACGACATCACCTATTCTTGCTATTCCTTCCGGAACGGAGGATTTACAGTTTATTGTGATGCTTCGAGAGTAGGACTGGGATGTGTTTTGATGCAGCATGGTCGTGTTATTTCGTACGCATCTCGTCAGTTGAAAAAGCATGAGAGTAATTATCCTACGCACGATCTTGAGCTCGCAGCTGTTGTTTTTGCATTGAAGATGTGGAGACATTACTTATATGGAGAGTCATTTGAGGTGTTCACAGATCACAAGAGTCTAAAGTATATCTTCAGTCAGAAAGACCTTAATCTTAGACAGCGCAGATGGTTGAGTTATTAAGTGACTATGATTTCACTATCTCTTATCATCCGGAAAAGCTAATGTTGTTGCTGATGCTCTCAGTCGAAAGTCCATGGGCAGCTTGGCACATATATCTTTGGAAAGGAGAGGGTTGTTAAGGAGTTGTCTGAGCTGCGCAACAAAGGAGTCTCCTTGGAGTTACGAGAGAGAGGCTTTTATGCACATATTCAGATTGCATCTACATTGAATTCAAAGATTACAGAAGCTCAGAGCAAGGACTCAAAATGAGTCAGTTGATTTCAGAAGTTAGAGAAGGGAAGCATAGAGAATTTCAGATCAGTGATGATGGTGCTCTTCGATTTCAAGATCGATTATGTGTACCTAAGGTTGAGGGACTGCGTGTAGAGATTTTGAGGGAAGCACATTGTACACCTTATGCCATGCATCCCGGTGCAAATAAGATGTATAGAGATCTTCGTCAGCTTTACTGGTGGGGTGGTATGAAGAAGGACATTGTTAGTTTTGTTGCGAGATGTTTGACCTGTCAGCAGGTGAAAGCAGAACATCAGAGACCTGCTGGATTACTTCAGAGTATTGAGATTCCTGAGTGGAAGTGGGAGCGCATCACTATGGACTTTGTTACTGGTCTTCCACGTACTAGCAAGGGTTTTGACTCTATATGGGTGATAGTGGACAGATTCACCAAGTCAGCACACTTTATCCGGTAAAGACTAGTTATTCTTCAGAGCAGTATGCGCGTGTTTACATTGATGAGATTGTGCGTCTTCATGGAGTACCAGTATCTATTATTTCAGATCGAGGATCGCAGTTCACCTCCAGATTTTGGAGATCGATGCAGGAAGCTTGGGACGAAGTTGCATATGAGTACTGCATTTCACCCTCAAACAGATGGACAGTCCGAAAGGACGATTCAGACCTTGGAAGATATGTTGAGAGCTTGTGTCATGGATTTTAGAGGCAGTTGGGATCGATACACACCTTTGATGGAGTTTGCATACAACAACAGTTATCATTCCAGTATTCAGATGGCTCCGTTTGAGGCTTTGTATGGTAGGAGATGCAGATCACCAGTCGGATGGTTTGAGTTGCGTGAGAGCAAGTTAGTGGGTCCTGACTTGGTGCATGAAGCGAATGAAAATGTTCGAAAGATAAAGGAGAGATTGTTAGCTGCACAGAGTCGTCAAAAATCTTACGCCGATCCGAAACGTAGAGAGTTGGAATTCTCTGTTGGAGATCATGTTTTCTTGAGAGTCTCACCTATGAAAGGTGTTGTGAGATTTGGAAGAAGGGAAAGCTCAGTCCTCGTTTTATTGGCCCTTTTGAGATCCTAGAACGTATTGAGAAAGTTGCTTACAGACTCGCGCTACCTCCAGAGTTGAGTAATATTCATCCAGTGTTTCACGTTTCGATGTTACGAAAGTATGTCTCAGATCCCAACCATATCTTGGAACACGAAAAGCTTCAGATTGATGATCAGTTAGCTTTTGAGGAGCTACCTGTTGCTATTCTTGATAGTCAAATAAGGAAGCTACGCAATAAAGAAGTACCATTAGTCAAAGTGATGTGGAAAAATCATAAGCAAGGAGAAACTACATGGGAATCCGAGAGGGACATGCAAGAAAGATATCCTCATCTTTTCGAAAATTAAGGTATATTTATTTAATTTGAGGACAAATTTTATTTTAAGGAGGGTAGAATGTTATATCTACTTTAAATTATTTATAAAAGTAGATATAAGTTTAATTTAAACCAAATTTAGAAGTTCAAAGTAAAACTAAATATCAGTCGGTTAGATACGTTTGGAGACTTAGTCAATTATTGTTAACAGTATGACCTCATCCATGTTTAAACCTCAACTACCTATCTTGAAATGTGAATTAAAAGCTTGATAGAATTATTAAAAAGTAGACATCCGATTACACTCTCCATTCCCGTATAATTGAAGTTGAGGTTAGTGATTCCACCCGATTAGTCTCACTTTAATTAGTCTCACTTTAATTACCTCATTGATTAGAAGCTAAAGATCATGCATGTGATGGATTTGACATGACAGAGTTGTAGTAGAGTGAGGCAATAGGAACGAGGTAGCTATTGTTGAGACAAAGGTGAGCAAATAAATTATAATGGATCCGAGTATGTGTGTGGTTGAACTATAATTTTGAGTTTGTACTCTGTACATAAGTACTCCTTTTTACAGACTGTCAGATGGTACTTTTGACCATTGTTAGAACCTTGAAAGTGTGATATTTAAAGTAAACGTGAGAGTGAAATTGAGGAACACAAGAATGGACTATTATGTGCAAGTGTTAGAGTGTAATTGTTTAGCTGGAGCCTGTTACAGTTGTCTTCCATGGATTTTGCTAGTGACGGTAATTTGGCTGATTGAGCAAGCTTGTTACATTGCTATCAGCGAATCAAAGAATTGTGAGTAAATAGCATGTTTAAATTATACGTATATTTATGTGGATAGTAACATAGTACGAAAAAGTATATAAATCCCCTTTCTCATCTGGTAAAGATGACTACGTACGTTGACATATGTATTATTAAATATTTGACTATTATTATTTATAAGATTTATGCATTATAACATTCACGGTATTATATCTGGGGTCCGGACTGTCAGTGACGACTGCCCATCATGGTTATTGGCAGTGACGACTGCCCATCATGGTTATTGGCAGTGACGACTGCCCATCACGGTTGTATCACTGGCAGTAGTAACTGCCCATCATGGTTATATTTGATTTATCTGGTTTATATATATATATATTTATTTATGCGTATATAAATGGATACGAATATGGATATAAAATTTATAAAGGTATAAAGTACGCTAACAGATGTGTTATTTATTCACTGAGTCAATTTGACTCACCCATTGTTATTTTAATATTTTTTTCAGATAAGTGAGCCTGTGGTTGAGAGTCACACCAGTTGTCTACGCTACCTAGCCAGTTGTTTTAGTACGGTGCCATCCAACTAGATCAGCTAGATACATTTAATTCATTCCAGTTGTTTTCTTTAAACGCTCCGTTGTATTTGATATTGGACATTTGTCATTTTATTTAATTTCCGCTGTTTAGAATATTTTGTCATTTACTGAGTAAGAGGCTTGCTTAGCATGTTTGTTGAGCGCTGGTCTCGATCCTTAGTTTGGGTCGTGACATACATGCATCATTGATTATCTCAAATGCGGGATTTAAGCAAATAGTACTCCCACTACTCTAGGAGCTTATTTGTTCCCTCTTCCCCTTAAGATAATCGCGACGCATCTGATACATTGAAGGATGGGTAGAAACTTCACCATGGTACGTCCATGTTGTATAATCTTGCTTTCATACCATATTTATTCAAATGCATATACATTTGATCCAAAGTTACCCTCGCATTGCACAAACGACAATGCTTGTAAGGGCATAATGGGTTTCTTCCCAATGACATCCAACACTTATCCATGATTACTCTCTATAAAAATGCGACAATACATTTAGAAAATATGGTTGAACACACCAACAAAATTATACACACTTTAATTAATATTGTAAACACGTTTTTCACTTTGTAAAATAATTCATGGATTCAAACATGAACATATCTCCGTAAATCAAATACAAAACCATTGATCGATTCACAACATACCAAATTATGAAATGAATAAGCCATTGTCCCTCAAATTTCCAATCTTTCAAACACACACAACCAAAGCACATTAAAACAATGGCACAAATGGAAAATTCATTACATTAAAAAAATAACAACTTAAAAAAAATTGATCCATACTTTTAGATTTGATTACCTAATTGATGTGCCAAGCTAAATCCATGGCAAACTCATCAAAGTAGTCAAGTTGGAGGAGCGCATGAGAGAAGGAGTGAAATGGAGCTTCCGGGTGAAGCTTTTTCTGAGATCTCACATTCATTATGCATTTATAGTTATGCGACTTACATATAACAACGTACGTCTCATAAGACATAAATGGTTGTTGAAACAATTTAATTGTGTCTGAACAAATCATACAAAGTAATAACTTCGTCAGCGCTTCAAAAGTGTGTACGTGGCAATTTGAAAATATAGTAACGCGACACACTATGGTCAGTCGCTTAGATATTTCTTGCGTTACATCCCCAAAGTGACAAACATATGCTTGTCGCTTAGCTTTAGTCACATATGATATCTAAAGCGACTGACAATTTATGTTAGGTACGTAAGCCATCTTACGCGACTTTTGATTATGTGACTTGATCAACATAAGTCATGTAATTGTATTTCTCGCGTAGTGTCATCTATTTTGGTGGACTCGTGAATCCTACTTTGTATTCGTCGATTGCATTTTATCAATGGCTGAGATTTCACTATGTCTCATTAATCTGTTGACATAATCTGGTGTATTGATAAAATGTGTTCTTATAATCTGTTTATTCATGGGTGTGTGTTGAAGTCGGATTTTGATGGTGTCCGGAAGATGTTTGATGAAATGTATAAGAGAGGTGTGGAGCCGAATGTTGTGACTTTCAGTACTTTGATAAGTGGGGTTTGTGGAAATTTGGAGGTGGGTGAGGGTTTGAAGTTTAAAGAAGAGATGGTTGTAAGGTATGGATTTGAAGCCGAATGTGGTTGTTTATACTTCATTGGTTAAAGGGTGCTTTAAAGCTGGAGATTTTGATTTGGGGATGAAGTTGAAGAACGAGATGTTGAGGAATAGATTGCAGCAAGATGCAGCATTTTACACCACTGCTTTTAGTGCAATGGTGGAGGCTGATAGGAAGAACGAGGCTGCAGAGGTGTTGGAGGAGATGAAACAGAAAGGGTGTAAGTTCACTGCAGCTACTTACAACGCAATGATAAGCGGATTTTGTCGAGCAAATGACTTCAGTTCTGCTTTTAGAGTGCTGAATGAAATAAATGCTTTGGAATGTGAACCTGATGTCATTAGTTGTAATGTGGTAATTCATGCGTTTATGCAAAGATGGAAAATGGAAGGAGGCTAAACTCTAAAGATTTGGTGGAGAACATGTCAAAAAAAGCTTGTGCACCTGATGTTGTCACTTATAGAGTGCTTTTTGATGGACTGTGTAACGCAAAGCGGTTCAAGGAATCATTAATTGTTTTAGATGTGTTTGTTCTAAAAGGCTATGCTCCTTGTGCATCAAGCCTTAACAAATGTAATGCTGATTTATGCAAGAAAGAGAACGCATGCTTGCTGTGGAGTGCTTGGAGCATTTTAAGAAACATAATGTTACTGCTAATGAGGAAACATGGAACTGGATGATGTATAAAATTTCTATTAAAGATGATCCGTTGTCTGGTGCTTCTTTCTTAATGGATACTCTGGTCTTATTGTGACAAATAATTGAAAAACATCTCTACTACATCAAAGCTCGCTTATACCTTCAAAACATTCATTTGCAGCTGGAAAATCAGTGCTTGTGTTCTATCTGGGCTCTCCTGACTATGCAATATTGATGCCACTAAGATTTTGATTACGGTAATCAGCCATTTGCGATTTTTTTGTGACATTGAAGACCTACCTCATCTATTATATTTCAGTCTACCGTCCAATGTCCATTGTATCCTTGTACAAGTGACATGGCTATACCCAATCGTAAAAAAGTTGCGGATATGAATCACTGGAACTTATTGCATCATCTTTTGGTGCCATATTTTGATCTTAGTCAAATGGATCCTCAATGCTTTCAGTAACTACTAACCCATACCTCTTTGTATCAGGGACTGTTGTTATCATCTAAGGAACCAAACACATTTTAGCATCATCAATCAAGGTTTCTACTATGCCTAGATCTTAAGACTTGCTTTTGGATTTGCCTGTTAGAGCTTGGGGTCGGTTGATATTAGCCTTGTATTTTCCTGTAGGGGATATAACCAGTCGTATTTTCTTATCACTCTGATGTACTGGATCCGTGAAGTACTGTTTATAGACCTTTGAACGCTTTGAAAGAGAAGCCTAAAGGCTAAAGCTCTTAGATGCATGACTAGTTGCTCCCAAGAGATGTCTAGTTTTGTGTGGAATTCGACATCTCAACACAAAGGATCCACGTCCACGTCTTAACCATGAAAGGTTTTTCTTTCTTCATTCTTGAAAAGAATTTTTTGTAATTACTACTATATAAACAGCTGTAACTAGTACAGACATTCATCGTGCTAAACCTTATCAAAAGGAATCCTTAGTGACGTGGCGGAAGCCTTAACAGAATCGCCAGCGCGAAACCCAATTATAAAGTTTCTTGAATCCTCTAGGTTGACGGGTCTCCACCCGCTAATAAAGGGAATCTACCCTCATCATTGAGATAACTTAGTTGTTTTTATTGATCAAAAGATGAAGATTACATGAAAAGTAAAGAACATTATATAGGAAATGATATTACAAAGTTTCACAAATCTAAAGATGTGGGATAAACCCAAAATCTAAAAATTCTTCATACATCAGTCTCCTCGAAATAACTCGACCCGAGTTCTCTTCAAGAAAGAGAAGCTTTAACGCGCCACTTCTTCAACTGCTACCCTCGAACCGATGCAATAACGTCTAGGCAAATCCTAGAAGTATGTAAAACTTTGAAATTAAAATATCAGTGATAAAAAATAAGGATAAAATCTGCTCTGATACCAACTGACACGGCGGAAGCCTTAAGAGAATCGCAAGCGCGAAACCCAAAGATAAATTTTCCTGAAGTCCACTCGTAAATAAAGGAAATTTCACCCTTATTGTTGAGATAAGTCAATTAATTTTATTGATCAAAAGATAAAGATTACATGAAAAGTAAAGAATATTATATAGGAAATGATATTACAAAGTTTTGCAAATCTAAAGATCTGGGATAAACCCAAAATCTTGAAATTCTTCCTACATCTTTAAGAAATACTAAAGAATAGCTAGATAGTAGCTACCAAGTTCGCCATCCGCTAATAATCAAATAATGATTTCATCAAGAAAAATGAATGGCCTCCGGCTCAATCCAAAGATGTCCATAGGTAAAGCCTTAACAGTTATTATTTTGAGAAGTATACTTGACAGTGCAATATAGTTTTACCAAATTTTAAATCCAGGCACAACTATGAATTTCACGTTATGGGCAGACTCTAATTCAAGGAAGGCCTCATCTGCCACCCTTTCCGTGTAAAGTTCTAAGAATATTGAATTAGGGCGAATTTGGAAGACTGAGACTTGGGGTCAAATAAGAATGCTAGGTAATGCATGATCCAGAATTCCAGATCCGTTTGCTCATTTCTGTAAACAAGGTAAAGAATGGGGTCCAGGAAACCTGCCAAGCTTAATGAGTTTTCTCTAATTCTAGTTGCAGCATAGTGATAATTCCCTAACTGGATGAATCAGCGTCAAATAATTTTCTCGACTGAATTTCCCGAATGTGGAATTTGGCTATGCAGAGATGTACTCTACTATGTTTGTGGACTTCAGTTCAATAAACTTCATTAAAAGTGCCTTGTCTTGGCCTTAAGATAGTTGAAAGACTAACATTGGAGAGAATAATATGGGTGCTCGAAGCCATTGAACAGTACAAAGCATTCTAAAGTCTCAAATTCAAAACAATGGTGGTTTATTTCTAATAAATCACACCCGAAAATGTAGCATTAGCTGTTGAGACCCAGTAGAGTCCATCTCATTTACATTCATTTTACGAGAGAATGGGACAATCCATTGGTGTGACGCGGAACTGACATGATATACCGACGCATCGCGTGTGGGCACTTAGACGATAAATTTGAAATCCTTGTTTTGAAGTAGCAAACGGAATAGAGTAAATTCTGCTTTTATTGATCTCAAAAACTGGTTTCTCGTGTCATTCTGACATGTTTACATGATAGTGTACATGTATGAGATAATCAAGTAGATTAGGAATTCAAATCCTTATCGACTTTCTAAAAATAATAGAAATTCAAATCCTATCGAAATCAGAATTCCTATCTAAAAATGAAATTAGAGAATTATCTAAAACATGACTGAAAAAACTTAGAAAATCAAAATAATATAGTAAATGATCTTTGATGGCTGAAAAACAGCTTCGGTCACGAGCAAAGTTGGTGTGTATTGACAGCGTCATCGTTCTCTCCGAAACGAGTTATCATTCGCCTCAATCCGAAAATCCCGCGCTAATATGCACCAGCCTTCTTTCTCTATTTCTTTATGTGATCCCACTTCTCTGCAGACTGTAGTGCTAACTGCTCTGCATCATACTCCCAAGGTAGAGAAGATTCTTTATCGACTCTGCACCTGCGTCGCCATTTGAAATAATCTCCATGAAATGGAATCAAATATTTAACAATAAAGACATTAGAAATATTGACGCGGCTGGGCAAGCGAAGACGATACGCATCCTGCTTTATCTTCTCACCAATCTTGCACGCTTCAGTTTGTTATATTGACATGTTGGGTATCAATCCTTCGTGAGGATGGCCCACATGAAACCATCAACTTCAAATTCCACAATACGCCGAGCTTTGTATTTCGATGTTGCGGCCATTAGCTTATCATGAGTCTGCTAGTGTGTGGGCGAAAGTTGCTCGATAAGATCCTTCGAGGTTTAATGTGGGCACAATGCCATACACCACCTGAAACGACTAAAACCCGTGCTCCGGTTGAATGCATGGTTATGAGCAAACTCAGCTTATGGCAGCTTCTGATCCCTGGATTTCGAATGACCCTCCACCATGCTTCGTAACAAATTCCCTTGAGACCTGTTCACTACCACTGTCTATCCAACTGTCTGAGGATGATAAGTGCTACTCATAGACAGTCAATAGTTAGATGCTGCAAGGAGTTAGAACGTGCGATCTCTGCCCACATGTCCCTCATTATGCAATTCTTAGACCAACTGAAGACGTAGGCTGCAATCAGGGGCACACCACTGAGTACATCGGGAAAAATATCCATCCTCGACTAAGAACTCTTATGATGTCTCGCCTTCTTAAACCTGAGTGAGAATTCGTGAAAGTAGCATATAAGTGTACGAATGACTCAAAACCAGGGACGACAATTTGCAATTCAGTGAGCAAACTATGTCACCGGCTCGGCGCACCCGTTACTCGATTGGTCACCCCCGCCTTATGCAGTATCACAAATGTGAACTGCTGCAAGTAAGACCCAGATCTAAGAAGGCTAATAAGAAGGTTGAGGTGAGCAATAGAGACTGGCTAAGATAATAGAAAAAATAAAAGGAGAAAGAAGCCAGGCTCAAAGCTGAAGCTGTTTCCAAGGAGAAGCAGGAAAAGTTGGACGAGGAGTCACCTAAAATAGCTCGTGCACGAGGTTGAGGCTAGATCTGCGGATGAGAAAGCCAGATCTGAAGCTAAAGCAGCAAAGGAGAGAGCTAGAGCATCAAAGTCTAAGGTTGCAAAAGAGAAGGTTAGAGCAGCAAAAGAGCGGGCTGAACAATTGATAAGAGAGGCAGCAGAAATGGAATTGCTGGTAAATGCCGCTGAGGAGTTGGAGCAAGTCAACGTGCCTGAAGTTGAGCTCTTGTGAAGCTGTGGTTGATGAAGTCAGTGGACCTGTTGAAGAAGTGAATGTCACAGATGGTGGTGACAAAGAAATTGTTGAGGCAGTTGTTGAAGAAGAGGTAAATGTGGATATCCCAACCTAATAGAACCAAACGTGGACATGATAATGCTTCCAATGACCAACTTGCACCTAGATCCCATTAAGGGTGAGAAGGAACCAAGTATAGTTTACACACAAAATGAGGGCTGGGAAATGGAGAAATATACAGAAAAGGTGTTTGGTTCCGGAGAGAATACTAAATGAGGATAGATCCTCCTCAAAGCATATGAAGAACTGTTTGAAAGGTTAGATTGTATCAGTCATTGAAAATGGGAAAGAGGTTTGATGAATTAATTGTCAGAGAGGCTATAGCTAACCTTGGTAATGAGTTTGGTGAGATTATTAGGAAGGAGTATGGGTGTGTATGGATCAGAGGGAGCTTGGTCAAGATTACTCAGGAGATAATTAATGAAAACTACGGCATAATACATGATGAGGTAA
>QZGG01001167.1:0-77058 GCA_006409495.1 Sedum album
AAATATCAACTCATCAAACATGAATTATATCTTACACTCTTCCGTATGCAGATCTAGATCATCTACCCCGTAGCCATCATTCCTTGTGCTACGATGATGACACTTTTTAGTGTTGTATCTTTTGGTGTGAGATGTTTTCCCTCCACCTTGATAGTTGAGTGTCTTTCCTTTACATGTCCAAATCTGTTTACTACTAATGGTGTGAGATGTTTTCCCTCCACCTTGATAGTTGAGATGTCTTTCCTCAACCTGTCCAGATCTGTTTACCACTAATGGTGTGAGATGTTTTTTCCTCCACTCTTGTTGAGATGTCTTTCCTCAACTCTGTTATTAGTGTGAGAAGTTTTTCCTCCACCCTTGTTGAGATGTATTTCCTCAACTATGTTTATGCTGAGATGTGATTCCAATCCTGATCTACCTGCTGCTATTGCTGTTTGAAGAATTCAAGTACAATCTCAACATTATTTCAACGGTTGAGATTGAGGGAGGGTGTCAAATATAGATATATACCAGATTACATGAACCACATTTATATCTAGCTTTATTATTAGTTATCTATTATTAGTAAACAACTCATCTATATATGTAACACATCAGATAATATTTTCAATCAATGCAATACAATCTTTTTCAATTTCTATCAAGCATCACTCAAGGCAGATATTGCGGATGATTACTAGCTCACTCATTGTATATATACATTGTACGTATAACTCAATACACGATCAATAAGAATCAAATCTTTACACTTTTTGCGCGGCAGGACTCACAAAACGAGGCTTTGAAGTTGATCATGAGTCGGGAATATTTAAATGGAAATTTGCGTCGGACGGGCTGGCTTCTGTGAGGTCTGTTTATTATTATTTGAGAACCAAGAGTGCAAATCCTTATAGTCGTGATCCTGGTAGTTCAAATCAAGATGTGATTATTCATTTTTGGAGGTGTTATTGGAAGCTTAATCTGCCACACAAAAAAACGTTTAGGTCGGAGATTATTTCATAACGGTTTACCATTGGCCAAGTTGTTAGTTCGTAAAATAGATGTTGACCATTCTTGTAGAATTTGTGGTTATGTTATGGAAGACTTTTCTCATCTATTTTGTGGGTGTTGGTGGGCTGTTGCTGTGTGGAATTTGATCGGGTTTGATATGCCATTATTAAAAACAGCATTATGTGTGCCCAGCAGATTGGCTTGTTGGTTGGTTTCTTCAACTAAATCCAGAATGGCAGGTTAAGACTTTAGTGATATTGTGGTTTATCTGGTATAATAGGAATAGAGTTTGGCATGGGAAGCACTCTTTGTCGCCTAATGTTGCAGTTTTTAAAATTGGTGAAATTCTTAAGGATTACTCCTCGTGTAATGCGACATCTCTGTTTTCAATTTGTTACTAGGCTAGTTCTTTAACTTGGAGTCGGCCGCTGGTTGAGAAGGTGAAGATTAATGTTGATGTAGCTTTTTGTTCAGAGGTGAAAAATGCTGGCTGCGGTTGTATAGCTAGGAATTGCGAAGGATAGTTTTGGCTGTAATTATGGAATTGCTAAATTCTGTTAGGGACTACTTTGATGCTGAAGGAATGTCCCTTCTTTTGGCGTTACAGATGGGCGAACAAATGAACCTGAATGAGGTCTACTTTGAAACAGATTCTGTAAAACTATTTAAATGTATATCGTTTGGGTATCACATTAAAGATATTGTTGGAGAGTGGTATAAAGATTGTACGGTTAGACTGTCAACAAAACCAAGATGTAAGGTTATTGCAAATAGGCGAGAGGCTAATTCAGCGGCTGATCTTATTGCTAAAAAATCACTTGTTGAAAAGAGATCATCTCGCGTCCTGGATTGTTTTAACTTCTATTGTCAACGTGTAAAGTCCTCTTTGTTGTTTTGTTCCATCTTTCAAAAAAAAGAGGCATGTTGTTGAATGTCTCTCCTAGTTTTCAGGATGCCTTGTGGTGTGCTCGGGTTTTTAGAATCTTTATTTTTTATATCTCTTGATATGACTTATGTCTCTTGTCAATATGTGCTTATAAATAATTAAGTACCAAAATTTGTAAATTATGAGTAATTATTTTTTTCAACCTATTATTCATTTCATTTCTCGAACATCAAATATCATTATCCGATGCACACTTATACCATTTATAATTCACGAAATTAGAGTTTGATTGAATGTACTTAAATTTTTTATCCATTTATTTTCAATACATATTCAAGTAGTTCTGAAAATTTTCAATTGTATCCATTTGGTATAAATTAATATCAAATGTCAGATTAATCAAATTAACGGTTGTGATTGAGTCATCCCGTTTCACAATACATAATGTCCCTCTTGAAACTCTATTTATGTAAATCTAATATTATTTAAAAATATAAATAAATAATACAGTCTTACAACTCACATGCAATGACAGACATGTTGGATAATTTCAATATAATTATATCGTAGTAGAAATTCATCCGCTAAAACTTTGAGAATAAAAATTAAATCAAGTTGCACTCAGCTGAGTAAATAATACTGCAACTGAAAGATAGAAACTCATATAATATAATTGTTTGTTGGAAAAGGACACTATAGTCTTGAAGTGGTGTTGGAGCTGCAAGCTGTTTATACTATCTGATGGTGAATCGAACAAAGATGTAGGCATATTGACATAGTCATCAAGTACACCAAAGTCTACTGAGTGCATTGCTGTTTGAATAAAAACATGTTTCTAAAGGAAAAAGTGGCAACACAACTTGCAGTGAAGATTTAATTAAATGTCATCTTAGCTGGGTACAAGCTCAAATCCAAAGTTATGAAGTTTCCTGATGACAGGTTCATCATGCCTAGTTGCTTCATTTATAAAATCATTGTGATGTCACCATGGATAGGTATGCTTCTTCTGCTGAAGCTGTGTCTTTTTTCTGTTTGAATTGGACTTCAGATTTCACTGTCCTAGCTTGGGTTTAGCTCGAGCTCGACAATAAAAGATACTGGTAAATAATAAATAAAGGACGCACGTGTCGAAGATTAATGCCATTCTCCTTCCATTGTCAACCCTTCATATGAACTGAAAGCCGGGCAGACAGTTGGAAGTTGGACGCATTCTGTAATCTGCCAAGCAAGAATCACAGTTAGACAGGAAGACGCCTTTAAGTTTCTTTGAAATGGAAACAGCTTGAATGTGTACCTGAAACCGGAAAAGAAAATACAGACTTGAGCACTCTTATTAGGCGTCTGTTGAATGCTTGACTTTTCACCAAAAAAATGGGCAGATGTACAATGAGAAGAAAACAACAGATGACATCTCCTAAGAACTGCTGCTGTTCAGTTCAATTAAATTACAGTAGCTGCTTCTGGTGTCCGGGTGTATGTATATCAGTAGTTCAACAACGAGTACTTCAAGCGAAGGATGATCTTGCCTTTGTCCACTCCCAGTTTGGCTCCTGTGACCAGCCAATGTCCTGGGATATCCTGAGGCCCTTTTGTCATTTCAGACATGTCTATGATTTTCAGTAATTTATTGGTGGAGCTATCAGATGAGTAGGAAGTTGAAGGGACATCTTGGAACGCTGGGCTGTGGTCCCATACTGAGCGTCTGATTGTGCATCCAGGGACTTTGGAGAAGAGGAGTTTAAGGTATAGGACAGTTTTGGCACCAAAGTCCCAGACGCCAAGCTGTGCACCAGTTACTATGTAGACGCCGGAGAGGTCTCCTATGCAGGTTTCGGTATGCTCAATGGGGGCTGTGCTTACATGAGAGAAGTTTTTCCACTTTATGGGTTCGAACCATCTGCTGTCCTGCTCTTCGGGGCCTTGCCATTTTGGTGCGCCTATGGCTATATGTGTGTCCCAATGGGGTTGGAGGATCTTTGGGAGTGAAATGAGGTGTTGAAGATGGATGGCTAAGCGATTTCCCTTGCTTCCTTCTAGGACAAGACGAAGACCAGTGACTGGTTTGCGGCCAACAGTTACCTATAAATCATTCCACGTAAACATTACAATCGACATATGACATAAAGGAGATAGCTACTTGAAACTGGAAAGTAATGACAGAATCTGCGCAACCATAATTTTTATGACAACGGCTGAGACCATAAAAGTGCTACCTGATCAGGACTGACATAAAGTTTTGGACCCATCAAACTGAACTGTAGAAACGGACAAACAGGTTCTTTTCTTTGAATGGTGCTTTGTTCAGGAGCCCAAACTCGAGGTATTTGAAACTCCAGGAAGTACTGCAAATCTTCAATTGGAGGCTTGTCTGGTAAAGAACACACATTAAATGCTACGTCAATATATTGAATATCTAGACAAGCATACTATCAATGCACGGTAATAAAGTCGGCTGAGTGATCGGTCGTACATTCTAAGTACATGTCAATGGCACGACCCAAGTGCTTGTTTCCAGGGGACTCGTCAAGCAAACTCACAATCGGAGCGTAGGTCATATTAAGTACATCCGGTGCCAATGGTACAGTTTCTGCCCACTTAGCGTGATTTTGCTCAAGATCATCTCCACCTCTCCTCCTGAAAATAACTGTAACATCCTACAACGAGATAGTACACTTAACATTCAGCCACCTCAAATAAAAAAGGATAACATGGCCAACATGTGTGCTTAAAAACTACATTTTTCGGAATGATAATTTTTCACACACACGATTTGAGGCATTTGTAATAAACTGTAATGCTGAAGAATAAATAGTAAGGATTTGAGCACCAAAAAATTTGAATAATTTTTTCTTAGACAGCTGAAGCGTGTCCAAAAGTTTTTCTAACCTTATCCTTGTATTTGAGGGAGGCAGTTGTCGATGGACTTCTTGAGCTCTCATACCTCTCAGTGGCAATGTCTTCTTCATACTTTTCAATGTCCATGGGTGTCAAAGCGGATGACTGATGCTGTCTAATATAGACCACATCGCGTCCTCCAATTGTAACTGATGTAACAACATGTGTACCGAAGTTTTCAATGAAGCTGGGAGACACATAAGTTAAGCAGTTAATAACTCGGTTGAATTTTAAATCCATAGGATTTATTCAGATGCCATGTTCAATACAACAACTAATTTTGACTTTTCCATTCATAATCATACCAAGCAGCATTGTCCAGTCCTCACGACTTAAAAAAGATAAAATTCTAGTCGCCAAAAAAAACTTAACAACTAAATGTGGAGAACATAAATGCCGAGCAAAATAGAAGCTTGAAATTAAAAAAATTAATTCAACTGAAGGCGTCAAGTTAAAATCATTACCTTGCCAACGAAGCAGGATCCCACGAAAAGGGAACAACGCGCTTAACTTCATCTTTTAACGCCAAAATATGGTTCACAAGATTGACTTTATACAAAGGGATATAAGATCCAATCATAGCAAGTGACTTGGTAGCCGCAGCATCAATTTGCCATGACCCAGAAAAGTTAAAATTTGCATTGAAACTCCCTAGCGGAATCCATCCAGATATTTCAGACTTCTCATTGAAGTGCTCCGACATCTGTTTCATCAAACATTTCAGAAATAAAATCCAACTCAACTCCTACACTTGCACTCAAACAAAGCTAGAAAATAAAAGAAAACATTACAGTAGACAATTTATCTCAAAACCGAAACACAACAATTTTGGATCTATACTCAAACTCGAATTCCGAAACCCTAAACAGCATCAGCAAATACACCAAATGGAAAGCAAGACATCAAATTCCAAAAGAAAGACAAAGACCTCATGGAAGGTGAAAACAGGAGTTGGTTCAACACCGCCTCTTTGAGTTGAACACTCAATGTCAACAGAAACATTAGGCAATAGCAAACTATCGATTCTAAGATCCCGAGTCCGATCTTCATCGACATGAACAAGTCTGGATCCAGGCGGCCCTTTGCAATACAACAATCTTATATCAGCAGTGACATCAAACCCTCTACCTAAAGCTTGAATAGAATTGTAAAGCGTTGTTGTCAAAGCATCTGAGCACATGAACAACTCAGGCCCTGGAGATTCCATGGATGAAAAGGATCGATCTTTATGTAATTTATGAGATGGGTATTTGGTAGTTGACGATCTGCATCTGCTGCTGGTGTTGATTGTGCTTGGTTGATTTCGCTAGCTTCAACTGGTGAGTATTGTTTTGTTGTTTTGTATTCCACGGTAAGCTGCTTTTGACTAAATTAATGTAATGTTTGTGTTTTGTTTTTTCAGAAAACGCGTTCCTTTTAAGTCTTCTTCGATGATTCTGAGTTGACCCACTCTCCTCTTCAATCTCATCCTTGGAATTAACTACATGACATTATTGTCAGAATATTAAGTTCTACGTTTTGGATGAGATTTAGGAGTGAAAACTACATTTTGCAACTAATTAAATTATGTTTTCTATAAAATGATATTATTTATTAGTAAAATATTAAATTCATTTTTATAAATGGGGATATTAATGAGGATAGTAATGATGGATTAGACCGATAATCTATATATGTACTCATTTCATGATTGAAATCTGTCTACCAAAGTCTTCAACAAAAAAAAAACATTTTGTCTCCGAACATATAGAGTTTTCGGAAATTTCATACATTTAACTCAGCCCACGCGCCATGTCTTGATCAGTTGATCCGCTTTCGCTCCAAACCTTTAAATAGAAGAATGAATGAGATTCGTCCCTGTATTTTTTTGATCGGAAAAACTCACTCGCTGCTCTTCAAGTGCGCAATAAATAACATGCAAACCACATCAATCAGGTGTGACCACCAGAGATGGATATAAGCTTAGAGTTAAGAGGACACAAGAAAAAATTTAAATATGT
Organism: Sedum album; assembly: GCA_006409495.1. NCBI lineage: Eukaryota > Viridiplantae > Streptophyta > Magnoliopsida > Saxifragales > Crassulaceae > Sedum > Sedum album. The sequence goes on from QZGG01001167.1 coordinate 6,772, forward strand.
TCCTTAAGGGGGGTCAAATTCAGCTCTCTTTCTATGTTGTCCAAAGTTTTAACAACTAGGTTATGAAGATTTTAGGTTGATTTTCCTTAATGTCAAATATATATATATAGTTTTGATATGATGAAAGGGGGTCGGCCGATCCAACCCGACCCTCCCTAGATCCTCCATTGGTGACCACACCATCACAATGTGACAAGTTTGTTTGAATTAAAAAATTAGCATGGATTCGAATTCAGGACCTTCCCTTATTTTGTCTTCATTTTTACCCACTCAACAAGACATTACCCCTAAAATGACTAACCGATCTTGAAACCTGAAAGTCCGAAAAAAACTTTTGAGGCCCGACACCAGAAAGCTCGGTCCAGCCCAACACAAAGTGTAACATTCCACATCGGCAAGCTGGAGTGTGCATGTTGGCTAGATAAGTCATAATACCAAGTACCAACACACATGTCACCAATATAACATGGTTTTTCGAGGATGACCTAAGGAATTTTGGTGGCATGTGTTCCGGAATAAAAAGGCTTGTAGCGGTTCGGATTGGACGCCCTGATCGGATCGTTACAGATGGTATCAGAGCTAACTCTCCGCAATAGATGACATAGGTTATCGAAAAGAGGGAGGGTCTTGGGATATTTGTATGGCTAGGCCCAACGAGGATGTTGGGATTCTGTTAGTGGGGGTGTGTGTAACATCCCACATCGGCAAGCTAGAGTGTGCGCTTTGGCTAGATAAGTCATGCTACCAGTACATATGTCACAAATATACCAGTCATGAATGACCTAGGAGATTTTGATGGCCTGTGTTCCAAGACAACTAGGCTTATAACGGTTCGGATCGAGCGCTCTAGTCGAATGGTTACACAAAGGCTTTGCCACAATATGTTTAAATAATGAGAGTTACTTAAATTTTCAAGTCAAAGAGAGTGGCTAGCGAATTCATCAAATCTGATGATAACAAATAACCTTAGATTAACTTTGATTTGAAACCAAAATTACATGTTATCAAGTCAAGATAAATATGTTCGAAGTTTTTTGTGGGATATAAAAAATTATTATTAGATGTTGATTTGATAAATTTGATGATTGAAATTACTGTTGAGAAAAATAATTTGGGTGTTGCATTTACATAAAATACGGGCCGTATGGATTGGCGATTTTTTTGAATTTAAATATTATCCGTTGGATAATAAGTAATCAATGATCGAAACCGTGTATCACATTTTTACAAATATTTATTTGTTTTTCTTGAACATCTTTCGTGTCTAATATGATTAAATAGCAATACATAAGACTCACTTAAACAAGATAATTGCTTAAATTTAATATTTAACGACTAGGGTTAAGATCAATAAGGGTATTATATTTTTGTGAGACGGAATGACTAAATCTTAGCCGTTGATGTAACTAATTTGACGGTTGAGATTAAATTAATTTTTAATTAAATAGGGCAGTTGGATTTGCAAAAAATACGTGACGGTTGGATTTGACGGTTATTTTGAGTTTAAATCTCATTCGTTAGATTATTAATAATCAATGGTTGAGATTGTGTCCACCGTATCACGAAAATATAAGCATCCTCCTTGATATTTTCCCTTAATGTCTAAACTCCCTTTTCATATTTATATGTAACAATTTGTTTAGTTTTATTTGAACATTATATTCATATGAACAAAGATGCATATTGTTCAAAAGGAAAGGATTTAAGATGGACAACAAAAATTATAGAAGGATATCTCTTAACAGTCAATTCTCAACCGCCACGTGTTTATTAATTTATGCTAAATTAATTTTAATTAACAGTTGAAATTAAGTCTCAGGTCTCACAAATATATATATCGTCACTCTTGATCTTAACCCTTGTTCAAAATAAATATCTTTATGAATGCAATTCAATCATTAATTATCTATAATATTTTATAAACGTGACAAAATCTATGAGGACAATCAAAGATTTGATAAATGTAAGAAATGATCTCAATCGTTGTTTTATGATAATTCAACGGATGAGATAAAACATTAAAAACCTCAAACCTCGTATTCTTCGCAAATCCAACCGTCAACTTTAATAAAAACCACTTCTAATCTCAACCTTTATATTAATCAAGTCAACTGCTTAATTTTTTTCCTTTTGTCTTACGATTTTATAAGAAATATATGCATTGTTTGATTTAGTTTGTGTTAATATAATACTCCCTCCGTCCCGCCGAATGCTTTTCTTTTTGTCATTTTAGGTGTCCCACCGAATGCTTCCTATTTCTTTTTTTGGCAAAAAATAAATATTAAAATATAACACTCTAATTACACTTACTAGTTAAACATAATTAATTATATTAACTAATTAATTATTATAATTGAATTAAACTAACTACCAAAATTGAAAAATCACCCCCAACAACCCTAGATATTGGTTTCAAAATTTTGGTCTCAAAATTTTGGTGGGAAAGTTTACTTTTGGTAAAGTAATTTTGGTCTCAAAATTTTGGTGGGAAATTTACTTTTGGATTTGTTTTAATCAGATTTTCATCAGAATTTTTTATTCCTTAAATATTAGTTTCTTATTTTACATTGGAAATGTCAAATAGGAACCTTTGGGTGGGACGGAGAGAGTATTATGTTTTCTCAAAAATCATTGTCTCTCATAACATTGAACATTATGATACACATCAGGCAATGTGAACTGTAATATGTCAACATTACATTCAAGAGTTAAAATGTATCATCAACACATCTGTCCATCAGTAGACAATAAGATGCAGAACCAGACTAACCCCTTGTAATACTCTTCAAGAATGATCCGCTCTTCGTTATCTCGCGCACTGGCTTGTCCGTGAATCTGATCACATTGTACACCCAAGCTCCGCTCACTGCACCTAGAATCGGTCCAGCTATGTATAACCACAGATGCTCGTACTTATTCCATATGATCGCTGGTCCCAAACTCCTTCCCGGGTTCATTGATGCTCCTGATATCTGCCTGCATTGTTTCAAGTTCCACATGGATGTGCTTAGAGTATCATGTAAACTCAGCTGTAAAGAATAAAGATGAAAAGTATGTATACTAACCCTGCGAATAGGACGTTGAGCAACACTGTCGAGCCTACGGCAAGTCCAGCTAGCTCTCCTATCTGCAATGACAAATGGAAATTTAATGAGTAAATGTGATGGAACTCGAACAGGCTGAAGGGTAACTTCTTTGATGAAATTTATGATGGGGGCTGACCGCTCTATTGTCGGTTGCGACACCCGAAATGACAAACATCAGGTAGAATGTGATAATGAACTCAAGCACAAAAGACTGCAGTGGGGAGCCTGAAGGCATAGTTCCGGCGAACTGATCTTGCTTTCCTGTAAACAACAGCCTAAGGGTTCCGCAGGCCAGGATTGATCCAAGGACTTGAACAAGTATATACATTGGCACCTAAACAAGAATTTCAAAATGATGAGGAAATGTCACAAGAATGCAAGATTCACTATGCAGACAAAGTTATTAAAGGTATTGATAATTTTTAGTACATACATGCTTCCATGGGAATCTCTTTACGGATGCGAAAGCAATTGTGACAGCAGGGTTGAAGTGAGCACCGGAGATATGACCGGTGGAATAAGCCATGACCATAACAACAAGTCCCCAAACGATCGCCACACCAGGGAAAGATACTACCTTGTTTGAGTCAGTATTTACGATCACCGAGCCACATCCTGCAAATATCAGAAAGTATGTGCCTACCACCTCTGCAACAAGCTGCAGCCAATAAAATCAAATACAAAACTTCAGATATTATAACAAATTACTTGCAAAAAAAGGCTTCAAAGCATACCTTCTGCAAGAAATGAACTGAGAGCATGGAATCCTGATCAGGCTCAACATTTAGAGAGCCCTTAATGTCGATGGAATGGTCTTCGGAAATCTCCGCCATGGTAATATTATCAAGGATGCAAAGATATCTGAGTGGAAGATCAAAGTCTTAGAAGTCAAGTAGATACAGATGATGCAAAAGGAGTTTGAATGACCATCAGGGTTCGAGAGATGCCCCTATTTATAACTTTCTGATATGCTAATATTTGCAAACATGGAGAGTAAAAAGTGGCGAAGTGGATATCGGTATTTGGACTTTGTGGATATGAATGAGATGCTCATGACCCTCTTTTTGGTCTTGAGGTAGCTAAGGAGTTGTGTAGTCTCTAAATTTAGTAAACTGATGAAGATCATTTTTCTCTAAAGCTGATAGACATTCACATCTGTTTCGGTTTGCTGGAAAGGCTCATTTTAGAGCCATTATGGATAGAAGTACTTTTGGTTTTCTGATCAAATCTAGCAAATATATACTCAATGATCTCATGAGTCATGTTTAAGAATGCACTCAATGCAGAGTTTTTTCGAACAATTAAGGGTGGATGTTTTGGTTTATTTGTTGAGCAGAAAATTTTACAATGTCTGGAAAAACAAGTCTACAAACACTGGTAAGAACATGAATACTATTTTTGTTTTGGTGTAGTTGTGATGTCAAATGGTCTGTCACCTCTGATCACCAACCAAATCTGATATTTCTGAATATGTGCATTTGTCAATGCTTTCTCATATTATGACTTTTGAGTGTGGATGCAGGAAGATACTCTTTGGTTTTTAAGGCAGAAATTACTCAAACAGCATTCAAGTTAACAACAAGAGTCAATGAGGCTAAGAGCCAGTGATTCGATAATATTGCCTTTGGAGAATTGTAACTGTAAGGTATTTTTGCTGTTCCATGCTTAGGATTGAGCATATTGTTCCTCTGCTACCCATTCTAAATTTAACCAATGACACACTGTCAGGTGCAGAAAATGACAAATGCAAAGATGCAGAAATGACTAAAGTGCACAAAATGACAAATATACTTAACAACAAAAATGTATAAGGTACAATTTTTAATCAACGGTGGGCTAAAAGGGTCGCACAGATCGTAGGGTTTTAGATGGATTGTTGGATCGTAGGTTAGCGTTCCCTCTGAGGTAACTCAGTTATGGGTTCCCTGAGAGGGTTTGCAGTTAACAGTTAACGCAGCGGAATTAAATTAAATAAAAACTGAAAGTAACGACTCACGATTTATAGTGGAAACCACAATAGCCAACCAGACTACTGCGTAAAACCACTACCTTCCGGAGAAGGGTTTGAATGCGTATGACGCTTCTTTAAGGTATGCTTGTTTGACTATTACAACGTACTATCTATCGCCTACCACGACTAGATACAATACTTGCAACTCGTAAACTCAACCTCACAAAGCTCACACCACACTAACTCTCGAACAACTTTCTCAGCAACGTGCACGACGATCTCGCTCAAAGAAATCTCTTCTCCTCTTGCTCTCGGATCTCGCGCAGCTCTTCAAAGCCGTCGGACTCTCTCTTTTATACTTCTCGTATTAGGTCTGCTTTCTCTCTTCAATCAGATTCTGCTTTCTTAATTTGTCTCGTCATAAATGCTCAACTCAGATTTGCTTTCCATGTTTGTTGTGCAATTAATGCTTGCAAGATCTCCTTCATTAATGCCGCCTTCCAAAGTCGGCGCTGCTATCTTTTGTTCCTACATTCTTTTGATTTCTTCATTCCTTCTTTGGCAAGTAGGACTTTCTTAATTTGCTTCCTGCATATCTCATTAAACCTCAAAGCCATATTAGTCCTTAGTGTTTGTCATCCATCAAAACTAAGGCCCAACAATATTCCCCCTTTTTGATGATGACAAACCACTATCTCAGATAAGCAATAAACACATAAGCAATAATCTGAATCAGTATAATCATCAAGCATTTACAGATATTATCATGAAATACCCCTTTCAGAACTGTGCATTGATTTCCCTCTCAGGGTACTAGACTTCCCCCTCAGGGTATGCACCAAGTATCAGACTTCCCCCTCAGGGTATGCACGATAACCCTTTTGAGAAACAGTCTCACACCTTGCATTCCCCCTCAAACCGTGTACCTGCGTGTTAGTAATACTTCCCCCTTTTGACATCATCGAAAAGGGCAGCAAGTCAAGCAATGATAATCAACGACACATTAACACAAAACACGCACAATAAAAGAAATGATGCCATAAAATGTCACCAAAACACAAGTTCAAATTCAAAACAGCAGGGGCAATGTCAAAGCAAGTTCAAATAAAATGTTCAGAAATAAAAGGGGCTAATGTGGTGGGGAATCAAGCTGGGAACCATGAGACGCCGCTGGATCAGAAGTTGCGGAAGATGTCCTTGAAGTGATCCATGAGGGTTGTCCGACATAGTGCATCTGCTTGAGAGCTTCGTGAACTCTCCTTAGTCACGATGTTGTTGGTTAGCACTAGGTCCGCGGATTCCCTTGCCTTGGTCACTTGACCTCAATAACTGTGACCCTTGCATCCAAAGAACCGGGGTAGTAGTGATGTTAGCTAATGTCGCCTCAACCCTGGTGATCATCTCCACAATCGGAGTGATGTCTATGGTGCTGGTCGCAGCCACCGGTTCTGCAGCAGCTGGTACTTCTTCTCCCTGAGTCTCTCTCCCTTAGCTTGGTACCATTCCATAGGTGGTAGCATTCCTTCCTTGTACCACCCATAATCGTCATAAAGTCCCATCCCATAGCATTCAGGTTCTCCTCTTTGAAGCCTTCCCAAGCTGGTTCCTCTCTTTGGGTTCATACACACCACACTTTTGGAGAATTATCTTGACAATGCTCGGATATGGAAGCCCATGCTTCCCACTGCCTTTCACGTGACTCATATGCATCATGACAATCTTCGGGTAGTTGATGGGATTCTTTTTCAGCAACTGATCAGTAAGCAAACAATCCAAGATTTGAACCACATTGTGTTTGCCTTGTCTGGGAATCACATTTGACACTACAAACCGGTGCACAGTCCTGTTGTGCACACTCATCTTTGATGTGTCCCCAGTGTTTGCTGATACATCTGGGTTTTCACAAACCCGAACAGCTACTGCCTTTGGTGCCTCACTGAGTGTGCTGGGCCATCTCCCCTTGGCATATTCCTCAAAACCAGCATGAGGTACATCCAGCCACTTACTCAGTTGCTTGCTTGAGAAAGCATGCACATCTCCATTCACACAAAACGTAGCTACCATCACGCTCCCCTTAATATCCAGTGTATACGAACTGTAAAACTCCTTAACCAAATCCACATCTACTGTTGATTCTAAACTGAACAGTGCTCCTAAACCTTGAGCATTCACACTCTACCACACTCTCTAGCTTATACTCAGTAAGAAATTTTCATGAAAGTGTAGCATTGGATGATAGATCTACCTGACATATCAGCCGCTTCAGGGTCTCAGCTTGCACACCTTCCTCCATATCCCGTCGTCTGCTCGAACAGGTGCCTTGTCCTTGCGCCTGTCCGATTTTGTATTTGTCCTCTTAGCCTTGGGCGCCGGAGACGGAGTGTTCTCCTTCCTTTTCCGAGACGTATGCGCTCTGGTTTTGGGCCGAGATTGAGTTTCCCCAACAACCTCAACATCATCATCGTCCACTGCCGGTTTGTTGAGCATGTCCCTGATTTGCTTGTCAGCCCAACCCTGAGCTTTTAGGGTTTTGTAAGTGCGGTTTGCTTCGGTGCTTGAATGTGCTTCCATTGTAAGATGTCGGAGGAGTTGGTGAGTGTTTGTGTGTCTGAGGAATGAGCGTCTGTGAATCTAGGGTTACCAAATTTTGTTCTTCAATTGATCTTTGGCCTTCCAAAACTGTCTTTGAAAATTGCAAGCATTTACCCGCGAGTTGCCTTTTTGGTCGGCGCATTTATTACCCAAATATCCACCTCATTAATTGCTTCAATACTCACATCATCCGATTGGGCCACAATCCCACTAACCCAGCTTTGTCTCATGGTTGGAAGGGTGTGTAACACGGTAATAATCAGAGTGATTCAAATATGTTACACTCAACCAAAACAATAAATATGACATGACATATGCAATCAAGTTCCAAAATAAAACAAGGTGGCAGTTGGAACTCATAAGTGTATGCGGCTAGGGTTAGTTTGGAAGAACATCTAGGCTTGTAATGAGGGTTCAAAATATGATGTTCTTCACATAGGCTAGACAAGAAAAATTACTTGCATGACATTAACAGCTGCTATTTCACATCCAAACTAGTGTGTATGATAACATAGAACGTGCATCAGTATCAATCAATCAAGCATGCTAATGATAATGTGAAGTTGAAATCAAGCTTTGTCCGCATGCCAACATAGTCAATCATCGAGGGAAATATCATACACAACTTGGTACAGCTAGTTTAGAGAGATCATACCGAGCTCTAAGCGCTGTCTCTCGAAGGGTTCTCTATGCAATGCCTTTGTGAAGATGTCTGCTACTTGTCGTTCCGTTGGGCAGTATTCCATCCTAATTAACCCTTTTTCAACACAATCACGTAAGAAGTGGTATCTTATCTCAATATGTTTAGTACGTGAAAAGTGCACTGGATCTTTTGATATGCAAATTGTACTAGTGTTATCACAAAAGATAGTCGAACACTTAAACCTCAACTCCATAGTCACTTAGCTGTTGCATCAACCATAGTAGTTGTGCACAACAAGCGGCACTTGCTACGTACTCTGCTTCCGCGGTTGAAAGTGCGACTGAATTTTGCTTCTTCGATCCCCATGATATCAATGATGATCCTAAGAACTGTGCCATACCTGATGTTGATTTTCTGTCCATTCGGCAACCTGCATAGTCAGCGTCAGTGTAACCAATAAGTGTAAGGTTACCTCCTCGGGGATACCACAGACATAGATCGTCTGCCCCTCTCAGGTATCTCAGGATCCTTTTTACAGCCTTGATGTGTGTCTCCCTTGGGTCACTCTGAAACCTGGCACACAAACACACACTGAATAAGATATCAGGTCGACTAGCTGTAAGATATAAAAGCGAACCTATCATCCCTCTGTACACCGTTGGGTCTACAGGGGGTGAGCTCTCATCCTTTCCGAGTGAATCATTTGGGGACATAGGTGTATGCATCGGCTTTGATGATTCCATGTCATACTTCTTCAGAAGATCCTTCAAGTATTTCTGTTGATGAACTCTTGTTCCGTCCTTTCCTTGTTCAACTTGTAGTCCTAAGAAAAACTTGAGCTCACCGATCATACTCATTTCAAACTCGCTTTCCATTAGCTGAGTGAATCTCTTGACCAGATTGTCATTTGAAGATCCAAAAATGATGTCGTCCACATAGATCTGAACTACCAGTGTGTCTCTGCCTTCCCTCAGAAGGAAGAGGGTCTTATCTATCTTTCCTCGCACATAACCATTCGATAGTAGAAATGTTGACAGCCTTTCGTACCAGGCACGGGGAGCCTGCTTTAGTCCATATAGTGCCTTGTCCAAGATAAACGTGATCAGGTAAATCTGTATTCTCAAAACCCGGTGTCTGACTCACGTAAACATCTTCTTTGAGTTCCCCGTTAAGAAAAGCTGTCTTTACGTCCATTTGCTGTAAAGTGAAGTTGTGATGGGTGGCATATGCTATCAACAGCCTGATAGCTTCCAGTCGAGCTACCGGAGCAAACGTCTCGTCGTAGTCTATTCCCTCTTGCTGATTGTATCCTTTTACCACAAGACGAGCCTTGTTCCTCACAACTACTCCTTTATCATCCATTTTATTTCGAAAGACCCATTTCGTACCAATGATTTTCCTACCTTCTGGTCTTGGACCAATCTCCAAACTTTGTTTCGTTCGAATTGGTGAAGTTCTTCCTGCATGGCCATGACCCAGTCAGGGTCACGTAGGGCCTCGTAAACCGTCTTAGGTTCAGCAAGTGAGACAAAGGCAGATAGGCTTATGCTCTTGAGAGGTGTAGCACTCATAATCTCTTAATCTGGACGGTGGTCTGATCTGTCGTCCACTCCTAGTGGCTGCTGGTTCTGTTTCAGCTTCGTCCAAGCCTTCCTCGAGAGGGAGTTCACCTTCTTGTTCCCCCTGAAGTTCTGCTTCCTCCCTGTTATCCTCCTGAGGGATAGCATTCTCACCTTCTTCGACAGGGTCAGTTGTCTGTGCTACCTCTGGATCTGCATCGTATCCCAGTGTAGTTGAAGATCATCCTCATTTACTAAAAACTCTGAATTATCGTCTGCCACACGATCTTCAGTTGTATTAGTTTCATCAAAGTCACATGGATGCTTTCTTCAACCTTGCGGAGCCTTTTGTTGTAAACCTTATATGCCTTCTTGTTGATTGAGTAGCCAACAAAAATTCCCTCATCGCTCCTTGGGTCAAACTTTCCTAAGCTTTCTTTTCCATTGTTATGAACATAGCACTTACAGCCGAACACTCAGATGTCCCACACTGGGTTTCCTTCCAAACAGCAGTTCATAAGGTGTCTTCCCTATCAGGGGTCTCAGTGACACTCGGTTCAGGATGTAACTTGCTGCATTCACCGCTTCTGCCCAGAAATTCTTCGGAACTGAACTTCCTATTAGCATAGATCTGGCCATATTCTCTAAGGTTCTGTTCTTTCTTTCTACCACGCCATTCTGTTGCGGAGTTCTGGGGGCCGAGAAGTTGTGATCAATGCCTCGTTCCCTGCAAAGTGAGATAAAACTCGAGTTTCGAAACTCGGTTCCATTGTCATGGATATTAAGTGTTTGTTCAGTTTGTTCTCTATCCGTTTCAGCCATGCTTCAAACTCAGTGTAAGTTTCATCTTTAGACGGGAGGAACAGGGTCCATGTAAATCTAGAATAGTCATCAACAATAACTAAGATATACCTGTTTCCTCCTCTGCTCATGATGTTCACAGGACCGCACAAATCCATATGTATTTTCTCAAGAGGTGCAGCGGTACTTACAACTTGTTTTGATTTGAAGGATGTCCTTGGCTGTTTTCCTCTAGCACATGCATCGCAGACTCCATTGAATTCTCTTTCTACTTTGGTCAGTCCCGTGACTAACTCGTTTTTGTGTAGCTTGGAGAGAAGCTTCAGACAAACGTGTCCTAGTCTTCTATGCCATAAGAGAGTATCATCATGCACTGTGGCTAGACAGATTTCCTCGTCAGGGATGAAATTTGGATCTAACATGTAAAGCTCATTTTTCCTGATCCCTTTAGAATAGTTTCCCTGAACTTAAACACCTCAAATGCATTCGTTAGTCGTCAGTATAAGTTCATTTGTACCATTCATGCATAACTGAGAGGCACTCAAGAGATTAAACCGTAAGCTATCAACTAAACTAACATTATCTATTTTTATATTTTTTGAAATTTCAACCTTACCTATACCCTGTATCTTACCAATACCTTTGTTTCCGAAGAATATGGATCCTCCGGACATGTAAGTAAGAGTGATGAACCATGCGTCGTTTCCAGTCATGTGTCTTGAGCATCCGCTATCAATGATCTTCTTTCTCTTACCTGCAAAGGAAAGGTCAGTTCTTACGGACCCAGACAAACTTGGGTCTACTGGGTTTAGTAAAGATAAATGAAGAACCAGAATGAAATCTATCTACGTCTAGGAGTTTGTCGGGGTTCTGTTCCGACGTAAGATGTCTCTGCAGCCTCATCTGTTGTTCCTGGAAAGGAACTCTGCGTCTGTAGTTCAGAGCACCCTGTGGGGGGTAGCGGTACAGACTTCCCTGGGAGGGATAGCTTGGTTCCCTTTCATACCTTACTCTGTTTCTTTCACGTAGATCTCTCAGTTTGTGGCAGTCTCTTATGTAGTGGCCATCCCTTCCACAGTGCCAGCATACCTTGTGGCTTTTGAGTCCAACATACTTGCTTCTTCCAGCTGGTATGATCTTTTGTCTCTTGCAGCAACAAGATCTACCTTGGGTGGCCTAGGGTTTGTGGCCTGTTCTTTCCAGATCTTGTGAGCCACTTTTGCATCAAATGGAACAGATTGTGGCGTAGGGTAAGCAATTCCTTTTCCTTTATCTCGTGCCGAGCTCTCACCCTTTTCTGTGCATTCCTTCGGAGGGTTATCAGTCTTAGATCCAATGTTCCTTCCTTCTTGAGTGTATCCTACACCCGATCTGACAAACCTTTTCCCATAGTCCTTGCTGGTCTCTTCCAACTTTAGAGCGGCCATTTCCTTGACCAATTTGTCCTTTACCTCATCCTCTGTTGCTCTGGCACATTTTAGGGAGTGACGGAGTTCCTCATTATCAGTTTCTAGATGAGCAACTCTCTCCTGCAGTATTTGTGTCTCCTTGACACTTTCCTCACATGTGCGACACTGAGAGTCTACCATACCTTTCTTCAGTAGTTCAATCTCCTCATTCTTACTGGTGATGGTTTTCTTCAGCTTGTCATTGGTCTCAAGAAGACCTCTAATCACATCTATATAATCTGAGTCAGTAAAATCAAAATCATCAGAAAGATCAATGTTATTTACCTCAGATGGTTCTTGGCTGGATGATCCTTGACCAGTCATTAGGCACTCTTCCTTAACAGGTAATTCATCTTCACTGTCAGGGTCGGATTCACCCCAGGCGGTAAGCATCGCCTGCTTGGTGTTCTGTGCAGGGGGCTCTCCTCTTTTCTTGCTTCTGCAGTCTGCAATACGGTGTCCCTTCTTCTGACAGTGATAGCAGATGACTTCCTTGTCATCAAACTTTTCGCGAGTCTGCTCTTGTTTTCCCTTAGAGGTTTCTGCATTGTTCTTTCTCCCTGGGTTCCTTCTAAGGGTTGCCATCCTGAAAGCTCTTGTCATGAGAGCAGTCTCCTCGTCCTGAATGTCATTATCACCCATGTCAGTCTGAGCTAGATCAAAAGCTTCTTCAATTTTCAGTGCAATGGACTTTGCTCGCTCAGGTTCTCTTCTTGCATTTTTCCTTTCAATGATGCCAGCATGACTCTGAAGTTTAGCCACCAATTCTTCAAGCGTAATTCTCTTGATATTACTCTGAGCTTGTAGTGCAAGGGTTACTACATCCCATTTGGAGTTCAGCGCTTGAAGGAAGTGATGTGTGACTTTCCATTCAGGGATCACTTCACCCAAGAACTCCATTTGCCCAACATAAGTCTGAAATCGAGTGTGAAAGTCTTCCAGCGATTCTGTGTTCCCTTGGAGGGCACTCTCATAGTCTCTTGAAGCTGCCAGAATTCTATTCTTTTTGATATCATCATTTCCTCCGTACAGCCTGGTCAATCCATTCCAAATATCCTTAGCAGTCTTGTACTTCATGACTTTCTTTAGATCACCAGGGGTGAGAGAAGCATATAGAATCTTTTTGGCCCGATTGTTCTTTTCCAAGGCCTTGTAATCTGCATCAGTGTAGTCCTCCCTATTCTTTTCCTTAGTTGGGTCTTTGGGTCTACAATAGGGATTGGACCTTGCTCGATCACTCTCCATAACTGCCCATCCAGAGAACAAATATGGGCTTCAATTTGCTGAGTCCACCAGTCAAACTCTCCAGGGTTCAGTGTTGGAGGTTTCCAGAATGAGTCGTTGATTGAGTTGCTAGTTGCCATCTATACCTGCAATGCTAACACAAATCTAGAGCACCTGCTCTGATACCAATTGTTGGATCGTAGGTTAGCGTTCCCTCTGAGGTAACTCAGTTATGGGTTCCCTGAGAGGGTTTGCAGTTAACAGTTAACGCAGCGGAATTAAATTAAATAAAACTGAAAGTAAGACTCACGATTTATAGTGGAAACCACAATAGCCAACCAGACTACTGCGTAAAACCACTACCTTCCGGAGAAGGGTTTGAATGCGTATGACGCTTCTTTAAGGTATGCTTGTTTGACTATTACAACGTACTATCTATCGCCTACAACGACTAGATACAATACTTGCAACTCGTAAACTCAACCTCACAAAGCTCACACCACACTAACTCTCGAACAACTTTCTCAGCAACGTGCACGACGATCTAGCTCAAAGAAATCTCTTCTCCTCTTGCTCTCGGATCTCGCGCCAGCTCTTCAAAGCCGTCGGACTCTCTCTTTTATACTCCTCGTATTAGGTCTGCTTTCTCTCTTCAATCAGATTCTGCTTTCTTAATTTGTCTCGTCATAAATGCTCAACTCAGATTTGCTTTCCATGTTTGTTGTGCAATTAATGCTTGCAAGATCTCCTTCATTAATGCGCCTTCCAAAGTCGGCGCTGCTATCTTTTGTTCCTACATTCTTTTGATTTCTTCATTCCTTCTTTGGCAAGTAGGACTTTCTTAATTTGCTTCCTGCATATCTCATTAAACCTCAAAGCCATATTAGTCCTTAGTGTTTGTCATCCATCAAAACTAAGGCCCAACAAACTATGAAAAACATTTAAGCTGAAATAAAAAAATGAAGGACGCATTAGCTGAAAAAGATTGATATCAAGCGTTAATTACGTCACAACGTGAACAACACTTTAAGCACCAAATATTTGTGTGAGCACCAACTCTAAGTTTATTGGTTTACAATTTATATATTGGAGGTTCAGGTACAAACATACGACATTAATTTACTTAAAGTATCCAACTTTTTCAGTTACTTTGACATCGATATTTGTTTTGGGATCATGATATCTTCTTAGACGACTTTGAATGTAAAGATATAACTAGATTTACATCGTTTCAATAATCCAACATTGGTGTTGGCGATATATCAAATTTTCATCAATATCTTCTTCTTTTTCTCGTCAAAAGAAATATCTTCTAAAGTTTCCCTTAATTTGTACGGTTCCTTTTATCATATCGAGATCCCTTAACATTGCATATATATCTTTCACTTTTGGAAAAGTATGTCCTTAGACCTTTGTGGACCTCAATTTTAAGATGTTCATCCGAAATATTGATTTGAAGTTACTACCGGAATCCCCAAACGAGCTGGAGCATTTTAGAATGCATATATGATTTTGTAACTTTTGGTTTATGTAAATGCATCTGGTTAACATTAAGTTTCTGATGTGGATGGAACAGCGCTGAGTTTCTGGGAGAAACAGGATCAGTCGAAGCAGAATTTCAGCAAAGGTGCACATTAGCAGGAATCGTGTTCCCGGTGTCCGATTTGGGCCCATAATACCTTATTTCGAGCGGAACGACGAGTTCACGTATGCTGTCCAGGCCCAATCCGAGCCCGTTTACTATTTTATTTCTATTTTTTAATGTTTTTCATGAATAATCTGGAATGTGCCAGAAGCTAGGGTTTCGGTCTGTCGTGCCCTATTTAAACCCTGTCATTCTATTTTCTTAAGTAGTGAATTGATATTGAATGAAATTAGGGTTTCCCTATTTTGCCTACACGCTAACTGCATCAGTTTCAAAATCACATTTCGTGTTCTTGCATCAAAGGTTGATAATGAGGAATTTTTACATCTCCAAAAAGGATAAAATAGAAGAATTATCCATATCCTTCTTAATTATCTCTTTTTCTTCTCCTCCTAAGTTAGAAATTTTAATTGATCAAATTAACAATCACAATATCAAGCTTAAACTAATTCACTTTAGATATTAGATGAATGGTGAGGACTAAAACTCCACATGATTTCCAATCTTCTTTGTGGTCTTAAATAAAATATTTTGGAGGAGAATGTGAACGTACATTGCACATAAATATAAGTTCTCTTTTGGAGATTCATGTGGAAAATATCTATTTTATAGTAGATATGAGTCGAGTAAAATTCTCGATTTGAGAAGTTACATTTCTCGAAATTTGAGGAAATTAACTTATGTGCAATAGTTACAAAATATATTCGCAATATTCAAAACTCTTCAAGGTCAATTCGCGATGATATAAGAACTACTAATACTCACTCAGCCAAATAATAAATAGTAAATAATAAATAAACTATTGTGTAATTTCTCCAGATAGTCTAGCTAATTATTAATTTGCTTAACTAGATTTGAGTTCACATTTGTAGTTCCTTCAAGGAACACGGGAGATTTTGCTAATGAGTTCACATTTGTAGTTCCTTCAGAAAACATGAGAGATTTTGCGTTTACTTTTATTATAAATGATCCGTGTAAATTTGTCAAGTTTACAGACGGCTCATGCCGAGTCACCATTTGAAAAGAACTATGGGTTCTTAAGTGGGCGTTCATGTGAATTTTTGGTGATCTTTCGGATCATAAGTTCATCAGATGACTTATTTAAACTTGCCAAAGAGGAAGAAAATTATTGTCCACTAAACTTCAGGTTAGTGATATCAAACAGAAGCACCTGGTTTCTCATTATGCATTTCTATTGGTTATCTCATTTTCACTATCTTCACAGAATGATGTATTACTTACAAGGATTTCAAAGTATGCATATTACTCCTCAGACGTATAAATGCATTTCAAAGGATTTCAAAGTATACATATCTTCACGGAATAAATGTATTATACAAATTTATACTTAAAATAATATATTTATATTCATCCATTTCGAGAGACGTATATCACTCTTCTGTAGTGATGACCATATTGATCTTAGGAAATAATTTTTTACATTTTTTTACTTGTAAGATAATACATTCACTCTCCAGGAGTATATAACTTTCACTTAAATCACAAGATAATATAAACAAATTTTTTTAACAAACTTACAATCTTGTTAGTGTATATACATAGAAAATATTAAATTACTTTGTTACTTTCAACATTAATAAAATATACTCACTTCTTGGAGTAATACTTTAATCTTTATCTTTATATCTCTGCAAGAGTGAAATATACATACATATTCTTAAGGACTAAATTTCGATATACATCTTCATACTTTATAAAAAAAATGAAAATACTGCAACATATATCCACTCACTCCAGAAGATGCATAAAAATAAGGGTTAATTACGAAAAACCACCCTCATAATAGGGGGTTTTTCACGGCACCACCCTTATAATGTGATATTACAGTAAACCACCTCTTTCTCTACTCCGTTATCATTTAACCACCTCTCCGTTAACAGAGGTGGTGAAGTGATAATGAAAATGATTGTAGAGGTGGTCAAGTGAAAATTTATTTGTTATACGGGTGGTGTATTATAATAAAAATAATACTATTATATTCAAAATTTAAAATACTTAACGGAATATTTGACGGAATAGTGTCGAGGTGGTTGAATGATAACGGAATGATAAAAAGAGGTGGTTTACTGTAATATCATATTATAAGGGTGGTTCCGTGAAAAACACCCTATTATGAGGGTGGTTTTTCGTAATTATCCCTAAAAATAATCATGTACATGCAATTTCTTCTGGAAATACACGTATATAATTCAATTTTGTATATTGTACACAAAGATGATATATTCATGTCTACTTCAGGAGAACACATACAAAAAAATTACTTACATCCACTTCCGAGGATAATAACAGTTTATAAAGAAATATGTATCATATACCCTCTTCAGGATGATTAAACAAATATGAACTAAATTATATACATGTTTGTATTACTTCGTTTTAGATATATTAATTATTATACTTCAAAGAAATCAATAAACAAATCAACATGCATAAACTTTGGGTCTTACACCTATACAATATCCACTTCAGGAGACTTAAAAGATATATTGAATACATCTAATATAATCACTTCTGGTGTTATACATGTACTATTCCACATCTAAGAATTTATTGAAACGTGCATGATTTCGCTACAGAGGAATATTACAATATAATATTTGCATAATCACTTGAGAGTTACATGTATATTGTGTTTAAGGATGATTAAACCTCAAATAATAAAATGTAATGACTCCGATTTAGGGGAATATATTTTAATAAATTGCACTTCATAAGAACTGAATTGTACTCAAATAGTTGATGATGACTCCACTTCATGAGAATCAATATTAGCTTAATGAATTGCATATGGTTGATATCACTTCAAGTGAATCAAGCAATTTTATGTCTACGGTTTCACTTCAAGGGAATCAAGTCACACAAAATTCAGATATACGTATACACACTTCGAGTGTAACCTTTTCCATTTCATTTCACTTTAGGAATATATTCGTAATGATAAATGTGATTCCACTTCAAAGGGAATCCAATATAAAGAATATGGTTCACACTTCGAGGGAATCAAACTGAAGATTACACATTATACTCATATGATTCCACTTTGAGGAAATCAAATCTTAAATATATAAGTAAATTTCATATCAATGATTTCACTTCAGGGGAATAAAATTACAAAGTTACATATACATGTGATTCATCTTCGGGTGAATAAAAACATCAATAAACTTCATATAAATTTGCATATGATTCAACTTTAGGTGAATCAAAGCAAATAAACTTTTAATCATAGATCAAGTTCTCTTACAAAATCATCAAGTAATAAGTGAAGAAAAATGAGATATTGAATCATTTACCAATTTCTTACCATTACCTCTTACTTAGAGTAACATTGTGCAGAAAGCGTGTTATCGTATGAAGAAATCGTAAAAGTACGAATTGATAGGATAATGGAAACATAGAGAATTGAGAAAAATTAGGGAGATTTTCTTATTTTCTTTTCAAATAACACAAAGACTTTATATAGGCATTACAAAAATTATAAAATGACATGAACTCAAAAGTTATACAATCATCATTAGTGTGTCTTTATAACACTTTATTATTTTTTAGTTTTCTTGATAAAATCAAATACACTCGTTTCTTTCATGAGATCAAACGAAACCTTAATGTTACATATGTGATTAAAAATAGTACTAACGGTAACAAACATGCCTGCTATTGCATATATTGTGCTTCAGTGTTTTATTCACTTTAAGGTCAAAAATCATGTCACAAAGACATTTTGTAATATTAATCTTTTTACCAACCCCGAACATGATTTATTACCTAAATATGAACTAAAAACAAACCATGTGAAAACATTATTGCCATTGACTTCTAACAAACCAATTACCATTAAATAAACATACGACCATTGTTTATTTGAGTTGGCATCATTCACTTCATTGACTAGTTGATACAAAATCATACAAACCTATCAGTTTGCTGTTTGTTTGAGCCATCGGTCTCTAATCTCATCAACAATGGCAATATATCATCTTCAAGTGTGGCAAAAAACCCTCTTTGTGTTCTTTGTAATGATCTTCACCCTTCAAATCCACAACCTCAGCCTTCCTATCAGAATCACCCCCAAAACTGTCGGAAGCGATATCCATGATGTCATCGAAAAGAACGGGCTTCCAAGGGGTCTCATCCCGAATATTGTCAAGTCATACACACTCTCAGAAGATGGTCACTTTCAGGTCATCCTTGAACATCCCTGTTATGTACAGTTTGAGCAGTTGGTGTACTATAACAAGGTTGTTGAAGGCAAATTGAAATATGGGTCGGCCACCGAAGTGTCGGGAATTCAGGCTAAGAAGTTTTTTGCTTGGCTAACCGTCAACGGAATTGATGCTGATTTTAAATCAGACATGGTGGAATTTCATGTCGGATTTCTGTCAGTAAAATTGCCAGCAAAGCAGTTTCAGGAGATTCCAAATTGTATGAATAAAGCTTGTATAGATGAAGAGTCAACTCATCCAGAGTCCATGTGAAGATTGCAAGTTTAAATTATTTCGAATATATCTTATTGAAAAATACACACTTTGTGTGATTTGTCAGATTTATTTTTGAAACTAAATAAAAGCACAAACGATTGGAAACATAAATTTAAGATTGTCCAAAGTTTCCTTCATATGTGAAACATAAAATCCACCTAATGATTGAAAAAAGGGAATGAGAGGACTTTACAAAAGCTCCAACCAAAGCGGGGATCCTAAAGAACATGTTCCTACAAGATTTAGATACAATTATAGGGAAGTCATTCGACCCAGGTACTCTAGCCTCTCACAGTAACATATACTACAACCCCTCGCACTTAATAGTACACATCCCCTCTTCAGATACAATGAATAAACTGGACCAAGAACGGCAAATTAACGATCGGATAAGAACAAAAAATAGAATGCACACCACCTTCTAGCTTGTTGGTAGTAAGAAGAGTTTTCCCATCGCTCACAACTACAGGGATGTGTAACATCCAGATTCAGACATGTATAAGTAACCAGCAGAGATCTGAGACCTTCCAGACTGTGACCACTGCTGAAGGTATTGTAGTGTTAGCAACACTGAGAAATCTCTAGTCCCAAGCGCTGGTCACGCCTGCCCCAACATCACCACCATAGCCTCCACCACCACCACTAAATCCTCCACCTGGTGCTCCATAATAACTGCCTTCACCACCACCATAGCCTCCGTTATAAGAGTTGTCTTTTCTAAAGTCACGGCCTTCAAATCTTCCACCACCGCCACCTCGGCGACTCTTCCCTCCATAGGAAGCTTGAGATGCAAACCGCAAAAGCCAAGCAGGTACTTCTTGGTTAGATTCTTGCATTAAATCAGCTAGGGGCTTTGCCATATGGATACGTTGTTTTCATTGAAAAATGCTGTGGCTAACCCTGATTTACCAGCTCTCCAGTCCTTCCAATTCGGTGGACATAGTCATCAACGTCATTTGGAAGGTCAAAATTAACAAAATGCGCCACATGCGGGATGTCAAGACCACGAGCTGCAATATCTGTTGCAACCAAAATAGGAGTTTTACCAGATTTGAAAGATCTCAATGCCTGTTCTCTTTCCTGCAATTGAATAAAAATGTAGGCAATAAGAATGGAACATGAGAATATCGATACTAAATAAGCTTGCACAATTACATTAAGATTAACATACCAATACCACACTGAGAACAATTAACAGACTACACAGATATATAAGAATAATGCTGGTGTCCTGTTAACGCCACTGTGTCTACACAGTAATGATAATTGACAATCAAGTAACCAAAACAGCTAGCCCAGCTACTGATATCACTTGTAACAAACATATAATCTAAATTAGATATAGTAATCATTAACAATTTATTAATTTTTTGCCTCTATAACTTAGAAATTAGATATTGTTTTGCGCAATAGTTAGCACAGAGAGCGATTGTCAATGGCAACAGTCATTAAATACAAGCAATGCACAATAGCGATAGTCAATTGGCAGATTCAAGAGTACAAATTTAATCTGCCATTAGTTATGCTATAATGTAGGAGTTGGGAATAGTTATAGATTCATAAAAAGACGGAGATTACTAAAGGAGATCACAAAAAATTCTGCAAGCATTTGATCAAAGCTTTAAATCCAGGTAATGTTTAACACTAAGACATGTGCAGACACAGCAAACTATATACAAGTAAAATCCTGAGCTGTTTTTTTTTAAATGGACGCTTATGAAATGAGCTGAAATGATTGATATCAAACATTCATCTGAACAGTACTTCAAGCAACAAACGCAAAAAACAATAGAAAGGACATCTGTATTGATGAGGTTTATCAGTTAAGCAACCTTATCTGCATTAGTTTAATAGAGAATTTGAAAAGAGAGGAAGCATGTCATTTCAGTTTCAACAGAATACTACATGATTAAAGAAGGCACCAAACCTGCTGAGATCTATAACCATGGATAGTGGTAGCTGGAAAACCATTCATATACAACCAGTTTTCAAGGGCATCTGCACCCTTCTTTGTCTCCACAAACACTAAAGTCAATGCTTACAACGAGTGCAGAAAAGAGAAATATGACAGAAACTATATCAGACAGTAAGCCATTTTTACCACTTCGAGTTTAAATAAGGAGTTTGTTTTGTAAGGTGGCGGGCCAAACTATATTAGCCTAAAAATATATTCACACACCTTATCTTGTTCGCCATTTGCTCTCTGGGCATGAAGAAGGTCCATGAGATGGCTTCTTTTGTCTGATTCTTGAACATATTCAACCCTTTGGGATATTAAATCCGTACTAGAACCAACTCGCCCAACCGTTAGAAAAATGTAATTCGAAAGAAAATCGGATGCTAGTCTCTGCATAAAAACAATTAGCGCGGCTTGTTATTAATTTAGAAGCAATATGTGCATGAGGGAAAAGACCATAAGCAAGAATGGATGCATAATTACTGGCTTATCTTTTACAGAAAAAAGTATCATTTTAGCTATTATGATAAAACAAATAAAGAAAAACAAATAACATGAAGAAACAAATGAGGCAATCACAAAAAGTACATCAAGCTTAGTGCTGAATAGAATATTGAATCATATATGCATAACATAATTATCAAGCCAAGGGCTATGATATCATCAAGTGTGTTCGAAGATGTGACAACTGACAACGAGTGATGGTGTCATGATACTATGAAAGCATACAAACCTGTATCTCTTTTTGAAAAGTTGCACTGAAAAGCATTGTTTGTCTTATGCTTGGAGGAGGCATGTCCATCTGCTCAACAATTTTCTTAATTTGAGGTTCAAACCCCATATCCAGCATTCGGTCGGCCTCATCCAGAGCCAAGTACTTGACCATCTGCAGAGAGATTCTTGCCCTCTCCAAAAGATCCACTAGTCGTCCGGGAGTTGCCACGAGTACATCTACCCCTCTCTCAAGCTCTCGTAGCTATAAGTTCAAAAAAGACAGAATTCAAATATTGCGGAGGTTAAGACTAAACTTTTTTAGATTGGTAATTCAAATCTTCTGATGTCTGAAAATGATTGAAATGAGATGACTCATGACTGTGCATTATCTGCTTTTATCTAATTTTGAATTCAGATTTTCCTTGTATCTAATTTGCAATGCTGTCAGAAATGAATAAGATAAACGATGAAATGCAAAATCAGGGAACCCATGATAAAAATATCAATAGATAAGGCATATGTTGAAAATTGAAATCATCGGGACGCTAAGTAAACACTCATAAGACGAAGAAACAACCTGTTGGTTAACTGGTGCTCCTCCATAAACAACCACTATTTTGACACCAGTTTGGTACGAGAACTTTTTAGCTTCCCCATGAATCTGTCATTAAAGGACCAACTTTAGTTCTCCTAGAATGGAAAATAGACAATGCCTCAGGTGATGAAGCCTACTAATTAGAATGAGAATGCTAAAGGATCAGGATTTTACCTGGCATGAAAGCTCCCTGGTAGGCGAAAGAAATAAGTGCGAGTGGATATACCACCCTTGCACCACGTGGTGGCCTTTGTACAGCTTGACACTTCATTATACCACTTATAATGGGGAAGCAGAAAGCGGATGTCTTTCCAGATCCTGTCTGAGCACATGCCATTAGATCACGACCAGCTAATGATATGGGAATGGTGTGCCGCTGGACAGGTGTTGGCCTCACATACTTGCATCTTCTGATGTTTTGGTTAAGAGCATCACCTAAATCAATTTCAGCAAATGTATTGACTGCGGAAGGAATGTCACTCCCACTGACATCCACAGGAATATCCTCATATGCATCAAAATTAATTCCAGTATTTTCCTGCTCAACAGGTGGTTCTTCGTCAACATCAATCCCAAAAGAATTCACCTCCTATCTCTCCCAGACCATCCATCATTTCTACTCCCCCAACCACGACCTCCACCACTACCACCTCCAAATCTCGGACCACCCCACGAACCTCCACCTTGATCTCCTCTGTTGCTGACCGCAGCAGCTGTACCTGTATATGCCGGAGCTGGTACATCAGCTGAAGGTGGACGGTTTCTTAAATGTGGAGGAACGTACGCAGGTTTTGTCTGAGCTGCATTGTCAGCTGCAGCTACCGAATCAGCCCATAACTTTAACATAGCCAAAAACAAAACCTCAGAAATTATTTTCTTGAACGCAGAAATCAGCAGCACTTGATTCTCCCTCTCTCAGTCCGACTTTCAGCAATTAGCTTCCACAAAGTTTCCTAACTCCTGTCCTTAAATCCCTAAACTATCATACAATGTAACAAATTGGCATTCCATTCCTCAATCCGCATCAACAACTTCCCAACTAAAACCAAATTCACAAACCTACCCATGCCATCAACAACACATACATACAAACCCATTAAAATCGCAATCTAAACCTTAAATCAAGCAGAGAAGCTCAAGTCCGCATTCAAAAAATAAATCCAGCGTCAAAAACAGTAGCTCGAAACGGCTGAAATCTACCAAACAAAATGCACAAAAGCAAACGCAATTTAACCAACACACGGCAGTTCGGATCGGACGGAGGCTTACCTTATTGAAATCGAGCGACAGAGCAGAGAGCGACAAACGGTGTCGTTGTGATCGTAGGAGGAGGCACAGATTAAATGATAATATTGTTGAGAAGCAAACCCTATATATTTTCCCCTTTTCAGATTTTTTGTTTTTGCATTTATCTTATTAAAATAAATTAAAATTCACTGGATACTCGCTAGTCGCTACTGCAGTTAGACATGTCAAATTTATCCATATCTGTTTAGTGTCCATCACCCGTCAATTTAATTCAATCCATTAACCATCCGTTTAGTTAAACGGATAAAGTCATCGAAATCCGTTTAACATCCGTTTATTCCATTTACCATCCATTAATAAACGGATGATAAATGGATTGACGGATGAACCACTATCTATTTAGCGTCCATTTAACATCCGTTTATTATCTTATTACCATTCATTTATAATTAATTCATAAACGGATAAACGGATGATAAATAGATTAACGGATAGTAAATGGACATGGATGGTAAACGGATAAATGGATTATCCATTAATCCGTCATCCATTTACAATCCATCCATTTAATCCATTTAAGTTTAACGGATTAAACGGATGACAACCGTTTATCATCCGTCCATTTACCGTCCATCCATTTATCATCCGTCCATCCGTTTGACAGGTCTAACTGCAGTCGCTCGTCGGACTGATTTGATTGAACATCCGGAATGGATACTTCACGATTTTATTCTCATTTAAGGATTTTGACATTAAAATCTTGTTTTTCTTATTATTGCGCTATTTAATATAAGTTTTAGCTTGAAAACTGATTTAATAAGCACATATTGGAACTAGTATAAGTTTTTGTGACCACATTTTGATTTGTAGTTTCATAACAAATTGGTATCAGAATAGTTAATAACTATCTTGTAAGTTTCTTGGTTGAATCTTACTTGAGCTTGAGTGATATATTAATTGTAAATCATTAAGCATTATTCTGTCTTTGATCTTGGGTGCTAGTCTCATGTGGATTGCTGTCGATCTTGATTGTTTTTAGCATTAAACTTGCTGTCTTTGATAGGTAGGATTTAGTGATTTGACATTAGAAACTTTAAGTATTGTCTTTCGACATTAATCTTGTTAGGTCTTTATAATATTGAGATCTAGTGTAGCAACAAAAATTTACAGCGATCCAACACTACATAGTTTTTGTGACGAGTTCATTCAAAACTACGTAGGATTATAGTATAAAAAAATCAAAGGGACATCGTTTTGATACTCTCAGTAAATAGTTGCATTGTACGAAATATGGGTCCATTTTTACAGTTGATCTTGTGATGATTTGAAAATAAAGTGTATATCTTTGTTATTTGTAAGTTATCATTTCTCCTTTTTTTAAATGAACATTAAATTGCATTTTCTGTTTTTATTTACTAGAAATAATGGCAGAAGTTGCCAAATTAAAACCATTTGATAACGTTACTAATTTTCCTAAGAAAAGAAAGTGGATTTGATGTGGTGATAGGGTACTTGTTTGTTTTTGCTGATTTTATGAGCTTGATTTACACCATTATTTATTTCGGTAATTTATGACGAAGTGCTACTTTATTTGCGATTCGAAATCTTTAGCTTTATATTGGTGTATGGTAAAGCTATGATATCTGAGAATGTACTTTTTTTTTGAACTTTGTTGGACTGTTTACGATGGAACTATTACATGCAATTTCTAACTGTTAAATTATAACTAATCAACAGTTGAGATTGTGTCCTAACTGTTTGCTGCTCTAAATATTATATTTTTGGTTCCGAATAATTATTAATACAAAATCAATATATTCAATTATTTTTTTAAAGTTTCAAATGTCTACGTAGGGTATTCATCAGGAACTAAACAATATTTAGATCTTTAATAATTAAAACAAAGAAATTACTTCAACAAAAGGTTGTAGGTTATATTCCATAAAAACTCCTTTTAAAAATGATTACTGTATAACACAACCCAAATTCCAATGAACCACTCAAATCTCGATCCTAACGCGATATTATAGTATTAAAGGATAAGGTTTTATAAGGACTGTCAAGTTTTTGTGAAACGGAGAGACATCATCTCGTCCGTTGATTTTTATTAATCTAACGATTGATATTAATAACTGCTACTCTCAACCACCCCTGCATTTTGCAAATCCAACCACCATTTTTAATCAAAAACCAACTTTAATCTCAATCGCAAGATCATACAAATCAACGGTTGAGATGATGTCATTTCGTTTCACAAAACTTACATGTCTCTCTAGAACTTAATCCTAGTATTAAATACTATATTTTATTTCAAAATTTAAACGTGTTAAAATACCAAAAATACATATAAATCCAAAATAAATCTAAAAATGTTAATTTATCTTAACAACTCAGACATTTTATAAAATACTAAATAAAGCACAATAGTGCAGTTGAGTAATGTTTTTCGATGCAGAAATAGCGGATATTTTAAATTCCAAAGTTTCTAAAAATGTAGAAACTTATGTAAATGTGAAGTCATTTTTAAAGAAAATTTATTTAATATACTGAATAAATTTATCTTATGAGCAAAGATCTAAATAGACATTTATAGTTTATGATAAATAGATGATGATTTTAATTAATTGAATAATTAAATTTGTAAAAAGAATGAACAGTTGATGAATGATCGTTGAATTAATAAAAAACAACGATTGTGACATATAATCTTAATTGTTCATTTCGGATCTGAATGATATTAAAAAGTAAAAAATCCTTGGAATCCAATTGCCAATTTCTACCTTTAATAAAGACTAATCAACTGTGGGCGCAGTTCACTCTCTCTGCGCAACTCGACCTACCCCCATTTCACCATTCCTTCTCCCACACCAAGATCTCTCTTTTTCACATCCAAAAATGGGAGAAGCCAAAGCATCCGTTGGAGTCTGGCCAACTATCAAGCCATTCGTCAATGGCGGAGCTTCCGGTATGCTCGCCACTTGCGTCATTCAGCCAATCGATATGATCAAGGTTACTTTCTTGATGTCGATTTCTGTAACTCTGATGGTGTTTTATTGTTGTTGACTTGATGGGTTTTGTGTGTTCAGGTGAGGATCCAATTGGGTCAAGGATCCGCAGCTTCCGTCACTAAAAACATGCTTCGTGATGAGGGTTTTGGAGCTTTTTACAAGGTTAATTTAAAGATCGCATCTTTAGTTTAAAACACTTTTGTTTTCAATAATCAAGTCTTTGGTTCTGTAAATCTAATGTAAGTAGTTCTATTAGTTCATTTCATTCGATTGTGCATTTGAATGACTCATTAACATACAGTCAGGTCTGGTACATTGGTCCACTGATAGTGAACCAGTCTTATAGTTATTTAATTTTGTGCAGGGACTTTCTGCCGGATTACTCAGGCAAGCTACGTATACAACCGCAAGGCTTGGAACTTTCAGGTGAGTACTCTTTCTGTCTTATATTTTAAGTGATCGTGAACTTCTGCTTTCCAATCGTAATGACCTTCTTGGGACCTTATTGTCATATTGCTTTATATCCGTACGCCCACTTGCCAGGGCATTATGCAGTGGAGTGTAAAGTTGTAAAGATACGAATTTTAAGTTACTATAAAGCAAATGCTAATGTTTCTTGTTTCTTTCTTTGTGTTTTAAAGGATCTTAACGAACAAGGCTATTGCTGCTAATGATGGGAAGCCACTGCCTCTCTACCAAAAAGCTCTTTGTGGGCTCACTGCTGGAGCTATAGGAGCCAGTGTTGGCAGTCCAGCTGATTTAGCCCTTATCCGTATGCAGGCTGATGCGACCTTGCCTCTTGCACAGCGCCGTAACTACACTAATGCATTCCAAGCCCTTTACCGTATTGCAGCTGACGAGGGAGTTACATCTCTCTGGAAAGGTGCTGGTCCAACTGTTGTAAGAGCCATGGCTCTAAACATGGGAATGCTCGCATCTTATGATCAGAGTGCTGAGTTTTTCAGGGATAACCTTGGATTTGGTGAAGGTGCTACTGTTTTGGGTATGTTTCCATTCCACGATTTCAGAAACTACTATTTCTTTTCTAAGCATGTTCTAGATAGAAACATGGATACTTTTATCCGTAGCACTTGCACCTCATTTTCCTTAGTTTTCCACTGGTCTCAAGTCATTTGTAATTTAAAAATATGATAAATGTCCGAGGACATTGTATATATATGACTAGTTAGAAGAATAATTATATCAAGGTATCAAACATGTGTCACTCAAATCTTCCATGTATGTGAACCCAACTCTCTTGTCAAGTACACAATTATGTGCAATTTGTATCCTTTCAATGTTTATATCAAATAATATTATTAGGCAGGCTATCGGAAAAAAATATATATTATTATGCAGGGACTAATTTTCATGTTTCTTCAACTGTAGGGGCCAGTAGTGTTTCAGGTTTCTTTGCGGCAGCTTGCAGTTTGCCTTTTGATTATGTGAAGACCCAAATACAGAAAATGCAACCGGATGCTCAAGGGAAGTATCCTTACACGGGCTCATTGGACTGTGTTGTGAAAACTTTCAAAGCTGGAGGCCCGTTCAAGTTCTACACAGGCTTCCCAGTTTACTGTGTCAGAATTGCTCCCCATGTCATGGTAAAAGAATCCACTCTTTTAATCATTTGTTTTCTAGTCTTTAATTTTTTTTCATGAAAATAATAAAAATGTCTCGACTTGTATAGATATTGATATTCTGTTTGTGTGGTGGATGTACAGATGACATGGATATTCCTGAACCAGATCAACAAGGTGGAGAAGTCTTTCGGACTGTAGTTAGGCCACACTACAAAATTTTACATCAGATTGAGTTCCATAGATGGCTTGAATAGCATCCTTTCGTTGCACACTACCCGTCTGCTTCAGGCACATTCATGGCTTTGCAAGCCGCATTAATTACCTTAAAAGACTTTCAGATGACAGACTTACTGTTGGGATTATCATATTTGGTTTACTATGCATCCACCTTGGGAAGTCTTTTCGCCATAGATTTTACCTTCCTCTTCTCTGATTAAACATTATGTGATTCACAATTCCATTTTTCTATGCTGTAAAACAAAGTTGAGTCATGTAAGAACAAAATAGGATGATAGAATTGAGCTAGGTTAGTAACCCAAGTGAACAATGCTTTGAAAAGCTTTCATAGATAAGAAGAGTAAATTTTCTGGTTGTGTTCAAGTAATTTTTGTTCGCCAAGTTCCTTTAATACTTTTATGAGAAAGGATCATTTGCGATCCAATACGTCGGTGCGATCTCGCATCTTAACCGTTGGATTATTTTGATTTATTGGTACACAAATAATCATTTTAAAATTTTGTTTATTAGCGAAATGCACAAATACATATTGAAATGTGCAAATAGTTATATTAAAAAGTGCAAACATTTTGAACTTAATTGCACAATGCAACCAGTGTAAGAAAAAAATGTGAACTCTACGGACAGTATACTGATAACCACCTAAACAAGTAGCTGATCAGCTCAACAACTCGACGACGATGAATGATTAGGATTTAGGATCTCCAAGTAGGAATCATAATAATTCCCCATCATTCAAAAATTCCTGAAGGTTGATCATACCAATATTTCTTATCCAGAGACTCCACACACAATATCTCAACAAGTGTAACTCTCCAAAAAACAATAAAACAGCCTTGAATACATCTCAATGTAGCCTGGAGGTGGTGCTCGCCGTGCAAATTCCAGAAGAGAAAAAATGGATTTCATCTGAAATTCAACTCAATCAACATACTTAATAAATCTACAGCATTGATAGCAAATTCCTTAACTCAATAAATTCAATCAGAGTTCAACCCACTGTAATAGTAAAACCGAGACTCATCATCATCAGAAGTAGACGACGAAGCTGATGAGTCAGAATCAAGAGGGTATTGCAGTGGATAAGAAGTCGGGTAGGGCGTGTAGCAGAACACTGTCCAGACACAAAGAGCGAGACGACTCAACTGCTGAAGAGGGAAGCATATGACAAGTTCAAGAAGCTGATCGCTGCTGAGTCTTTCAGGCAAACACGCCATCACTTGCCACGCCGATGCTGAAGCCCTAGCGACTGTGACGATTGCTGTGCTGTTGAACACCATTTCGGGACACCCTTTGGCCTCTAATCGACGATTCTGAGCTGGTTTCGGAGGCCAGTCGCGAGTCGTGATTGCGTTGACCGATGTCTGGGGTGTTGCAGACTGCCAACAGTTCTGTGTCTTTTGTCCTCTCTTTTTTCCTGGGTGTGAAATTTATTAAAATGAGAGTATAAATAAGAAAAAGATGATTAATCTAAATAAGTTTGCTTATTTACCATTTGATCTGATTATGCCATGAATTCCAGCATAATCTAGAGACAATCCTGAGCCACTGAACCCTTTTGGGTGACTTCGTTCTCAACCAGTGGGTCTTTAATAGAGGGCAGTTGCTCAAATTGAGGCCAATAGGATTCAAGCCTCAGAATTAGACCGTATAATACCCACCACATAATTATTTATGTTTCAGTATCTAATCGGTATTGAATCTTGTCAGAAAGCTGATTGTGACTGCAAATAGTTGTAATTTAAATAATTTTTTTGTGAAGCGGAGGATATCATTTGAAAGATTGCGGACCTACTTAAAATTGTCGGTCTATCAATGTGTGACACGTGTACAAATGTGTGTATTAAAAGATAAATATGTTGTATTAATGCATATTGGACAAAAAGAGATAAAATGTAAAATGTGATTTGACTCTACGGACTGATAAGGGATCGTAAGGATTGCAGTACTATTCATGGATCGTAAATGAATTCAACTTTATCATTTCAATTGTTGATTTATTTGATCAACGATAAATATTAAAATTAATATAATTTTAATTTTAATTAAATTAGATGATTGATATTGATGATTACTAAAATCAACTGAACTGTTTAATGACAGAGATTTGATAAAAAGACTAAAAGAGGTGGCATGCGCGCAATGTAGGAAACAATTAAGTAAAGATTCAAAGCAACTATCAGAGATTGTCTAGGACAGAGACTCTTGTACAAATGGCAAAGTCCGAGTTATCATCAAAGTTGTGCACTCCACAGGTTTACTTGGGAGAAGTAATTTCTAAAGTCGATAAAAATATATTTATAGATATCAGAATATTGATATTATCAAAATAAATGAAAGTCAGTTAGGAAAATATTTGTTTGTTTCTAAAAAAACTAATATAGAAATATAGTATTATATTATATATTTTTACGAAATGCTAATCTACTTCCTTTATGTATTGAAGAATGGGCTTTGAAAGGCTGTGATCTAGTGAATTAGAGCCAAGTTGAGCTCAACGTGAATTACGACGACGAATCTTTAGATCTGCACGATAAAATATTGATCTTTTCTATTTATTCATCTTGCATGCATCATAGAATTAGGTCTTGGCTCATAAGTGATTGCTTATTATTTTACTATCTTAGGTGGAAACTGGGTTCATATTAGTGCCGAAATGATCCTTACAACATGATTCGTCGAAATTCGATATACACCCAACTTCTATGTCTTCTCTCTTCACTCTTCCGTTTTCATTTTTTTGTCTTCTCTTTCGGTCACCGCATCGGGGTGGAGGTGATGTTCATTTCCTTCATGGGATGATGAATTCCTCTACCTCTATCCCAAGGAGTCTTTCACTTGGTTGAGCCACCACCTCCTCCCATCATCAATCACCGTCGCTGCCACTTTAATCATCCGATTAGGTTGCATGCATGTGGCCGATTGTCATCACCGTCGCCGCCTCCTACCTCCATGGTCACATGCATGTGACGGATCGCCTTTATTCAGTTAATCTTCCTAGATATATGTCATGTATATAAATAATGAACACGTAATAGTTTTGTTGTGATGTATGGTCATTATGTATGCTTGTTATGCCGTTTTAGGCTTCGTCACAGCAAGTTTTGTTGTGTAATAAGGTTTGGTTTAGCCAAACTCGTTAGCATGCCCGGATGCCGGACTAGTGGGAGTCGATGGTGAAGGTGCCACCAGTGGCCTCCTCGATCAACTATATTTAGAGATGACTCATCGTTGTTGTTGTCTCAAATTTGAACCATCGTTTATATTTCATTTTGTATTCATGATCGAATGTACTCGTGATCAGATGTATTCATGATATGATACACTCATGATTAAATGAAATATACCCACTTTTGGTAAATAAAAAAAGAAATCCAATATACACCGAACCAATCAATTGCTCTTTATTTTGATCTACAATAAAAAGAAAACAATCACCAAACCGTTTCAGTATTGATTATATTTTGAGGTATCATATCGGTACAATTTGCACCAACCGCAAATCAAAATTTCTAATACAAATTACCAAAATTGAGAAAATGTAGTATCAAATAAAAAGGAAAATAATCAAAATAAAAAAACGTATGGGGAGTGGCTAAACAGCTCACATGTCGACGTGGCGCTATTTCAATCCAATCACCACCACCACTTCCTATTCGCTTCCGCTTCAATCGATAAACCCTTCAGCATCCCTCAACTAAAAAACCCTATCCTTCAGTAAACCCTCTAGGGTTTTATCTTATCCAATTCCATCCCTTCCCCAGAGCCGACACCTCTCTCAAATCTACTCCCTTTCTATGGCTTCTCATCCTTCTGCCGATCGCATCCCTGGTGAGTTTCTTCCTTGTTTTAATCCGAAAGTCTGTAAAGATCCGATTTTTATTGGTTTTGCCTTCTGGGATCTTTGGATTTTCCGTTGTGTTTTTTCATTTCACTAAACTGGGGAGCATCCTTATTGAATTTGCTGGTTCTTGTGATGTTTTAGAGTTTAGTAGGTGTCTACCAGTTTTTTCTGATGAAGTTGTGCTTTTCGTTTTATACAAATTGATATGTTTTTATGTGCAGAAACTGCAGATTTGTTACAGAAGATGACTCTGGAGTCTCAGCCCAAATCAGCAGAGATTTCAGACACCAACAAGAAGGTAATCTTATTCAGGATTGTTTCAGTTTTTATATCCTTTCTCCGTGGCTACATGCGTCATGTTACTGCATATGTTTTTCATTTCCATACAGACTTCTTCGAATCCACTTGGTGCTAGTAATTCAACAAATGGGAAAGTGAGGCCATATGAGTTATCAAAGACGCCAGTTTTAGCACAATATGTAGATCCTAATACTTGTTACATGCCGAACGGTTACTTTTATGGAGGTAAGTTGATATCATTATATCCCAGTGTATGACTGAAGCCAACTTGTTCCTGTTTGACTTGAATTATTTGGTGCAGCGTTTGAAGAGAAGGACTGGAGTGATTATGCCAATATGTTGACTGCTGATAAAGTTGAAATGCAGTCGGTGAGTTTTAATGCAGTTGGATAATAACTGTAAGACATATAAGAAGTTGCTAATATTGGTTCATTGATAAGTTTTGCGCCATACTTGCACAAATAATTGTCATATCTCTAAAGTTGATTTCTTTTTCAGCAGAGTTATGGCTATGCGTATGCACAGTATGCACCGTATTCACCAGCAGTGAGCCCTGGACTTGAGGGTCAGCTTTATGGTGCACAGCAGTATCAATATCCAGCTTCTTATTATCAGCCAATCAATCAGAAGGCAGGCAACACACAACTGGATACTAATAAACCAGCAGTTTCTGACCAGAAACCCGCATCAGGGGAAAACATTACTGAAAAAGAAAGCACGAAGATAACTAACAATCTGGGAATATTGAAATCTTCAAATGGAAACTCGTCGCATGTCTCAAATGGCTCAGCTTCTGGAAATATTTCAACTTCGGTATTTCCTTCTAATTCTTACGAGTCAAAATCAGTTTTTGATGGAGTTAGGTCACTCTGGCAAGACAGTCCAGCTTTAGATGTGCAGTCTAACTCTAAAAATACATCTACTCTTGCAAGCAATAAAAATGGCCCGGCGGTGAATCATAATCAACGTCCTAACACCAATTATATGGTAAATTATATTACTTAAAACTTTTCGTACTCCTGCTGCTTGTCCATGTAGTTTATTTAAGTGGGTGATCTCTTTTATTTTAGCAGGGTTTGCCACAAACCGGACCAATTTCTGGAAGCGGAACAGCCCAAGGATTCATCAATAATCTATATTCAAATAACCTTTATGGTCATTATACCAATGCATACAGACCTGGAATGGGGTATGGCGTGTATGGTACTTATGATTCAAGAACACATGTGAATAGATGGTTTGCTGGTGATGGGAAATACAGACCAAAAGGACGTGGCTATGGCTTTTATGGGTACTCCAATGAGAGTGCTGATGGATTAAACGAGCTGAACAGGGGTCCTAGAGGTGGTAAGGGTACCAAAAATGCAAATGGATCAACACCCATCCCATTAACTGTCAAGGGACAGGCTTTACCAACCAGCAATACAACATGCAGTGAGAAGGATGGATTAAGTGTGCCAAACAATGTAGATCACTACAACCAGCCGGATTTTGTTGTTGAGTATGAGCATGCAAAGTTTTTCATCATCAAATCTTATAGTGAGGATGATGTGCACAAGAGTATTAAGTACAACACATGGGCTAGTACTCCAAATGGCAACAAGAAGCTTGATGCTGCTTACCGTGAGGCACTGGAGATAGCTGGTGGCTGTCCTGTGTTTCTTTTTTTCTCAGTGAGTGCCATTCAAGAAACAAAAAATGTCTTTTCTATCTAAAACTACTACCTTCTGTTTATATAATTTCTGTTATCAGGTTAATGCGAGTGGGCAGTTTGTTGGCGTAGCTGAAATGGCAGGGCCGGTCGATTTTGATAAAACCTTGGATTACTGGCAACAGGACAAATGGAATGGCTGTTTTCCTCTGAAGTGGAAAATAGTTAAAGATGTTTCTAATGCGCTGTTGAAACACATTATCCTTGCTAACAATGAGAATAAGCCTGTCACCAACAGCAGAGATACCCAAGAGGTATTTTCTTGTTGACTGGTAAAAACAACATTAGGTTTTATGACTGTGCTATCTTGAGTTAACGTTGATATGTTTGTATGAAGGTCAAGCTGGAACAAGGACTTCAAATGCTTAAGATTTTCAAAGACCATGTAAGCAGAACATCTATAGTTGATGACTTTGGATTTTATGAGGCGAGACAGAAAGCCATTCAAGATAAAAAGGCAAAGCAACAGCAATTCCAGAAGCAGGTTGAAGCATCTGTTCCTCTCCATCTCACTTGTAGCTGGCGGCACCTTATACATTTGACGAGTTTTAATTAATGTATTTGTTTGTGACAGGTTTGGGAAGGAAAGTTAGCTGCAGAAGAGAAAGACAAATCAAATGACATTCCCAAGTTGCCCGAGACTGCTCCAGATTCCAATCATTCCATAGTGAAGGAACCATTAATGCCTTAAATATTGGCTTCAGCTTGATACCGTGAGATGCCAAATTTACAAGCCGTGCATATGTTAGCCAGGAAGCTGGGAGATGTGTTTTATGGGATCATCTATATGGAGAAGTTTAAAGCGGCTGAAAGAGATACACATTGAGAGTGGGGGTATGTTAACACCTATACTTATGGTCATAGAGTTTTTTTGTTTGTTTTTGTTCTCTTTTTTTGCATTGCTTTTCCCTTGAGTTGTTGGATGAACTTGCTGTCGCGGACTTGCCAGATGAATACATTTAGTTGATTCAATTTTTGCAGTTCTAGCAAAAATAGTTATCAACTATGAGGAGCGTTTAAATATAATGGTATCCTTAATTTACATTATTCGCCTCTCTCGAGCAATTCATCAACTATTTTATCAATTTAGTGTCATTTGTCTCCTTTTTAGGTTACTTGATTACATGAATTTCAAGTAATTTAGTGGTTGTAATATGACATCAAATTAATATAGTAGTAAGTTTGATGAACGGCTGAAACGCATTTACGAATGTAAATTAAGAAATGTTATCCACCAGATATCAAAGAAAATTAGAATTTTAGGTTGGAGATTAAATTTATTTGCCATAAGTAAATTTGAACATCGACAAAATTTCTTCAAATATTAATCATTTTGATCTGAATGAATAAATTGGGATTCTGAGTGCTCATGTCCAACCGCTACGTGTGAAATCATGTTTTCTATTTGCAAAATGGTCCACTCATACAGTTGGATGATATTCGCGAAAGAAAACTCGGCAAGGGATTAAGGTTTTCATGTACAAGAGCAGGCAAAACATATTATTCCCTCCGCTCCTAAAGATTTGTCCACATTCCATTCTGAGTGTCTTCTTTTTTTGTCTCCATTTTGAGTGTCTCCATTTTGAATCTCCTTTTTTGTCTCCATTTTGAGTGTCTCTTTTCATTCTCAATCACATATTCTATTTTTTACTAATATATATATAAATAATTATCAACCACATATATTTGTATTTTTTTCTACCTTAATAATTGTGCTGATTGTCCTTTTTAACAAACAAAAAGGGACGGAAAAGTAGTATCAGAGACACGCTTGATTTCAACTTGTAATCTATTGAATAATCACCAACAAACCATACAGTCTTAATCAGTGAAGCCTGTATTGAAAGGGAATATAACATTCTCTAACCACAATCTGAATACAATTCTGGATCATCAAAAAAGTCAGATACAACGCGCAAAGAATAATGTTGTAACATCTCATTCTTGATCACTTAAAATAGTCTTAATCAGAGAATAATGGTAGCATCATACCTGAAACATTTTTAATAATATGATACATAATAATACATGTGTATGCATTTAATTATATATGATAGTTTAAATAAAACTGATGGCTATTGTTTTCGTATTCACCAGCTCAGCAGATTTATATATACAAAAATACACACATTTAACAGAAAATTAGAAAATAATATATTCAACTATTATCAGAATGAGAGGTACCGCCAACTCCATCTGGATTGTTGGCAGATGACGAGGCAGTGTTGGAGGTTCTACCAATGGTTTGGGATGAAAATAATCCAGTGAATGGCCAAGGAATTGTGAACCTTCTTCCACTAGCACTAGCAGTCCTTACATCTGCATCTTCCCCATGTCCGCTGCTGGTGTTGGAGTTGGATAGGGATCCAGCAGGGTTGAGCTTGGACTCGTCAGCTGGCAACTGGTATCGACAAACAGGGCATGAACTGTGAAGCTCTAGCCATGGCAAGATACACTGATCGTGGAATTTATGATTGCAAGGCATCTCTTTTGCATCTGCACCTATCTCAAAATCATCTAGACAGATGGAGCATTGCAGGTTGTCCTTTACTTTAACAATGGGTATAGCTCCTATGACCTCTTTTTTAGCTGGTGGAGTGCCATACCGGTTGGGATCATTCTCAGCCAAGTGCTGCAGTAGTAAATCTATATTCGGACCAATCACATAATCCCCTAGAGAACCAATGGAACCATTATTCTGGGTTTGACCTTCATAAGAACCCGGAAGAACAATGGTTTGATTAAAAGGATTAATCAAAACTACACCTTCTCCTCCCTCCACATTCCTTTCAGTACCATTCTGCAACTCAGAAGCAATTCCAGAACGTATACCTTGTAACAACTGTAAAATATTAGCAGAACTTCTCCTCCGCCTCCTGATAATTGATTCCAATTCCCTATCCAACTCACTCTCTCCTCTTATTCGACCAATGGTATCTCCATCTTGAGAGTCAACACGGCTCAACCTCCTAGAACGGCGTGGATTGTTGTCCATCATGCCTAACAAAATAGGTGCCCAGAGAGAAAGAGCTTGATCAGGTTCAGTGGCTTCACCTCGAGCGATGGTGTTTGTTTCAGGAGCCATTTCCTCAACGAATCCGCTTTGACAGTATGGGCATTTGAGGTCGGCATCCGTATCGGGGGAGACAATTTGAGAGCACAAATGACACCAGTATCTGAGGCCAACTACAGCATCCTCCATAAATAAAATCTGTAAACAAAGAGATACACAATAAGCAGATTTGAATTTTGATGCACAAAAATCAAAAGAGTTTATGAATTAGTGAGATTGAAACATTGCAGAAGGAACTAAAACCTCTGGAAAGGAAAGAAAAAGGGATGAAGATTATATGATATAGAGAGGGGTGTATAACGGAAAAGAACGAAGACGATTGTGGAAAAGGATAAGAAGATATACCTGGAAGCACAAGGGTTGACCTCAGGGAGGAGGAGGAGGAGGATGACGAATAGCAGACGACGGCGGCGGCGACCGGTTATCTATTTTCTTTTGGTTTTTTATAATAATTGCTGAGGGAGGGAGAGACGGAGGGGGGAAAAGCAATGGGATGAATTGAAGAAAGATTTGTTTTGCTTTTGCTATTAAATATTTAAATTAAATAAAGCAAACCTCTTTTATTTTATTTTGCCTGTCTGTCTATCTGTATTATCTAAACAAGACACGTTCTGAGCAAGCTAAGAGCAACTCCAATGCTCTTATGTATATGAGTGATCTAAAAAATAATTTTATAATAGTTATGTAAATTTTACCTTATGAAAGTTCAATTATACTCCAATGGGATCATGTAAAATGTGATTATGTATAAATAAAAAAATAAATTTTTTTTAATATTAATTCATTGGAGACAAGCAGACGGCAACAAAGGTGACTCAAATGTCGATCGCAGTCGATCGCAATTGCTCCAATGTCAGCTTAATCTGTTCCTGAACCAGTTCCAGTTGTTTAGAATACACTTCCAATTCCAGAATCTGTTGCTTCCTCCACCTATCATCCACAACCTCCATTCCAAACAAGTTAACCATCGGACTTGCGAAACTTAATGGCACTGGACTCACAATCCCATCCACAAACCCTCTAACACCTCCAGATCTTTTAAACATATCCCCGAACAACGGAGTAATTCTGTTCTTCAACTTTTCTTCAGCCATTCCAGGATTTGACAAACCAACACCGGCACACGCATAGCACCCATTTGATCCATCAAAATACTCTCATCCTCCGTTCTCTCCCTGATTCGCTTTTTAGACGACTTGTGCAGCATCCTCCTCTCATCCACAACAGCTATATCGCTACGATTACTACTGCTAAAATCGATAGCAAAATTCATATTAAGGTTAGTACTCGGCCGGTTAAAATTAGGAGGCATATCGTCATCAACATCAATCCTCCGCTGCTGCGCTGCAAATATGTTGTTGCTGTTGCTGATGATAATTCTGGTGCTGCACATGATGATCCTTTGAACTAGAAGTATGGTTATGCTCCGTGCCCCAAATCTTTGTAGCAATTTCAAAAGTGGCGTGATCATGAGGGCTTTTGAACGAAATCTCCTTACCAGAACTAATCCTAGCCAACACGTTTCTATACTTCTTTAACCTCCTCAACTTCTCCACAAGCTGATTCTTGTTAAAATCCAGGTTCAATTTTGACTTAATGTAATCGTAGAACAAAGCCGGATTGTTCTGAGACGTACCTCGCTGTGTAGAATAGTCTAGAAAACCTTGTAAAAATCCAATCTCGTCTTCGTCAGTCCACAAGCGTTGAAACAGCTTCCTTGCCTGATCATCGGATGGTTGTTGCTGAGGTGAGATCGGTGGAGGGAGGGAAGTGGTGGGATCGGAATTGAGAGAAGCGGTTAGATTGGGAGCGTCTTCTTCGATGACGAGGTCGTCTTCGTCTTCTGCGGATGGAGCTAGTGGTCGGAATTCATGGAGATCGGAGACACAGCGACCCGAACAAGGAAGGCAGATCGGATTGGAGTCACGCAGGGGATGAAATCTGAAAAATAAAAGGATGAAATTGCGAGTGAGAAAATGATATAGAGATTGAGAGATCGTGAGCTAAATTTGAAGAATCAAACCCTAGGTATGTATAATTATACCTAATCGGAGGTTTGCGTTGGAGTGGAATTGAAATGAAGTTCGCTATTGTGTTCTCTATTTTAGGATGACAGCTGGACCAATTTACCTAATGGGCTTGTTTGCATTGTGCCACTGGAGTTGCTCTAAGTAGTTTATATCCTGTCGGACTTCTGTAACCCGATTCTCCCTCTGGTACTAATCATTTAGTATTTTTGTATAGGGTTAATTACAGATGACCACCCGCATAATAGGTCATATTCCACGCTACCACCTCTATATTGTAATATTACATTCGACCACATTTATAATTACTAACGTTTCCAAAGAACCACCTTAGTTAACGGCAGTTAACAGAGAGGTGGTTAAATGGAAACCAAATTGATTATAAAGGTGGTGAAGTGGACACATATTTATTATAGAAGTGATGTATTGTAATAAAAATACTATTATTATATTAAAAATTTAATATATTTAACGGAAAATTTGACGGAACAGTGATAGGTGATTGTTTGGGAACGTCAAATGTTATACGGGTGGTCGAATGTAATATTACAATATAAGGGTGGTGGCGTGGAATATGGCCTATTATGAGGGTGATTTTTCGTAATTAACCCTTTTGTATATCGATATGCTGTGAACCACATACGTTTGTTAGCTAATTTTAAAACACTTTGCTGCTAACAGGTGACTCCCAAACTCGAAATTACCACATATGATCGTCCCAAACAAGTTCTAAAATTACTTGAACCTCCCTTCTACAGTTCCACATACCATCTTCATTACAACAGTATTTCTTATCGAGCTAATCAGTTCCCCTCAGTCTGCCAAAACAATTTCCAAGTTTAAGCTTTAAAGAAGAAGAGTATTAATATTCACAACCCAAATGTTCCCTATATCTTTCCATTTCTACAATTCTGCAAAGAATCAACTATACTCAGGTCAGCTGATATGTTCCATACAATCAACCCCCTCATTGTTTATCACCTGTGTGCTATTCAAAGCAAAACAACACTGTTTCTTTCTCTAGACACTGTCAGTGTATACCTCATCATTTATTTCACCACTTGCCGTCCTTGGTACACTTTTATCCTGAACAAAAAACATAACAAAATGTCATAAAAAGGAGGGATGAACACTAATTGTCAAGGGCACACAAATTATATTACTCTCCAATAATAGCTGCCTAAGGTTGGCAAACATTAAAGAAAGTAATAACTGATCATATATATTTGAACTAGTCCGTGCTCTATATTTGCAAGCCCTACCCGACATATGCATTTTCGACATGTTTCACTCATGTGAACAAAAAATACCCACAAAAACAACAATATAGCAACTACCAGTAAAGACGACTATTGTACTATTGCAATGCACTTACCACGCATACATTTCCTTGACCATCTTCAAACAAAGACGAGTAATAGATTGGATCATATATTGAGCCTCCAAGGGATTCATCGATGTCTGAAATTTGCCTACCAGCAGAAGGAAAAAGTGGGCTTGGACTCTGGAAACTATTTCTTAGATCCGAATCGATTTCAGGATGACCTGAACTGTTTATATATGATGCCCCTAGTCTGTACATCTGTATCCATAGCAAGGAAGATGCCAGTCTAACGGCGAAACCTATACACTGCATTGCCAAAGTGACCCTGACAGAGAATATGACAATCGCTCCATATTTCTCTGAAGAAATGTGCCTGCACATTAAGTGAGAGACCAAATGTAAGTCAAGTGCGTACATAAGTGCACAGATATGGAGAGCAAAAAAAAATTCAAGGTCCGATTTAGATTGAATAATGAACTGTGAATCCATGATAGATAGATTCTCGGTACATTAGCAAACTGAAAAGATCCATATAAGTAGGGTGATACATTGAACTTCAGGGTGCTTACAACACTGAAAAAATATCAAAGCAGGCTATAGGAAAAGGCTGATTAATGAAAAGTAACTCACAGAAAGGATCATATCAATTATAATGCCAGTAAAAGTACTATGCCACATAAAACCAATTGTAGTTTTCTTGTCAGTTGTCCATCAGAAGGGGTGACCATTGACCAGGTTAACAATATAACTGGCAATATCATCTCATAGTTGAAATGTACTCTGGAATTAATTGGCAGTGCATTAACCTAATTCGAATACCATATCGTGACTTCAATGAAATGCAAGGTTTGCAAATAAAGAAGCAATTTACATGATAAACAACTTATTTGAAAGGCAGAAACACAAGAACATTATCTTAAGCAACCACGCAACAATTGAAGAATTAAAGATAACTGTCCTATTTTGATTTGCTTAGCAAACTCTTAAGAGATTCGTTGCCAGTTTTTCAGCAGTGCAAAAAATGGGAGACGTAAGCCAAACATTGAGCTTGTAAGACCAATACGCATCCAAACTAAATAAAACAAAGACAAACTCAGGCCTGAAGTTACTAGTACTGGTGATGTGTTTAGCATAGAATGATTCGGTAAAATGATTTTTTAAAAAAAGGATGGCTAAGTGAACTCACCAGATATTGTGCGAGAACAGACTCAACCAAACAATGTCGAGAACAATAGAGCAGGCTAGAAGTGTAGCATAAGTCCGACCAAGATTCTGATTCATACTTTCAATAGCCACAAGAGCAAACAATCCAACAGCCAAGTTTATCATCATCACACCATTATATAATGCTCCAATCGATCCCACTAAAGCACAACCAATCTGACAAAATCAACCGATCAAGAAAAGAAACCCTAGCTAATCCAAACACCACAAATAAGCAAAGAACGCAAACCTGAATGTAGATGAGAACAACAGCGAGCGACTGAAGCCAATCATAATCGCGGATCCACGGCTGCAACCGAGTCCAGAGCGGAACGCAACGCATCCCTACACCAGCCGAAATCAACGAAGCATCCGAAAACAGTCGTTACAAACTAGGTCAAATCTGAATCGCTGAAATCGTCAATTTGACGCGCTTATCCAAATTAGGGTTTACTTTAGAAATGATCAGTGAGACAGCAAGTGCTCTGCTCAGATGCGAAACTAAAAATGCAAAAAACTGAATTTCTCCGGCGTTTCCCAATTTATTATTTAATTAATCTCTTTAAAAAAAGATATTCAATAAAGTCTGAGTCGTACACCTAAACGGTGTCGTTTTCCAACACTAGGCGAAGCGACGCTCTTCGGTTGGGGCTCTGAAGACGCGCGTGCGTATTTTATCCTAAAACAGCATTCAGCAGCAATGGCAGCCGGAGGACCTATCGTCGGGATCCACCGAGCTTCGGCGTTTAGTACACTGATGTCCGATCGATTTTCAAGCAGAAAGAGTCAACGAGGAATTATTTCAGCAACAACTCCATCTGCGCAAACTCGACCGCAGTTGATCCTATCCACAGATCGATCTCACGTCGACATTCATAGGCTTAAAGAACTCTACGCC
This sequence comes from Sedum album, assembly GCA_006409495.1. Taxonomy (NCBI): domain Eukaryota; kingdom Viridiplantae; phylum Streptophyta; class Magnoliopsida; order Saxifragales; family Crassulaceae; genus Sedum; species Sedum album. Next base: position 49,942 of record QZGG01001167.1, read on the forward strand.
GAATGCAATCACTCTGTCCACCGATTCCCTAGCTTGGATCGTGAAGGGAGAGTAGAGCCGGTTGATTTAACCAAGCTGAGAGTAGCTGTCGCCAATAGCACCGTAGTCGTTTCCGTATTCGGGAGACGTTCGCTGCGTGACGGTTTGTTTGAGCGTATGGTTCCGCTGACGCATTGGAATGGAGAGCTGGTCGGGTTCGGGAGAGCTGTGTCCGATTCAAGCTTGACGGCCTCGATTCATGACGTGATGGTACCATTGCCTTGTAACCCTAGTAATACTGTCACTGATTTTGCTTGCAAGGAAATGTTGATTGCTTAATTAAGCTGAATATCTGACTTGAAGGTGATTCCCTCGTTACGTCGAATGGGAATCGGACGAATGATCCTCAGGCGTCTCATCAGGTTCGTTTTCATTTGAAGAGCTCCAATGCTTAACAAGTAGAAATAAGTTTCTGAATTGAGGTATTTGGGGTGAAGCAGAGTTCTGACTAGTAAAGACATATATGACATTGCTGCGGTTTGCAACAAGAATGACAGGTTAGGATTGAACTTAGAGTTCTAAACCTTCGATTTACTCACTGAACTACTGCATATGCTTATGCTTAGTTGTTTGTGGTATCTATGATGAGGTAGGTTGTTTTTTGGGGGGTGCGGATTTGGTGATGATATGCTGAATTCAACCACCATGATGTACACGAGGAGCGTTCCAACCTCTACTGACCCTGAGAATGACCAAGTGATTACTAAGGCCGGTAGAAGGCAGCTTGTGTTTTAAGCCTAGCTTCTGAACCAGTAAGTTAATTTGTTGTATGTATATACAAGTGTAATTTGTGCGCATTGTAAAGAATACAAATTAAACAGAGACATGAAATACAGGAAGTGTGGCTAAAAATTGTGATCTTATCCATGTAATGCATACTCTTGCTTGTTTGACCATTACAATGAAAAATGAAAGAGTTACATTGTTCCGATACTCTTGCTTTCATAATTCAAAGCAGAATTACAAAGGCAAGCAATTCCAAAGTTCATGTAAAGAATAAAATTATTCAAATAAGAAGTTTTACCAAGCTATCATCTCCAGTAAACCGCCAACCAGGAATTTTTATCCATTTCTATTCCGACTCAGGCTTATCAATGAATGTTTTCTTTATCCAGTCAAAGGGCTGCAAATACAGATTATATCAACATATGAATAAAAGTAAGTTGAAGCCAATAAAACACCCACCATCCTAACATTTTTAAACGAATTACACACAGGAAGAAGCAGCCTACACCAAAACTAATCGAAATAGGTTATTCTTTGTACAGTTAATGATCCAATGTTCTACAAACAATTACTTAAAAATCTAAAGTTATTTTGTCTCACTGTTAGCATCTTTGAGATATGATGCTCAAGTTTACCTGTTGTCATCTGCGGGAATTTCTTTTTCAAGGGGAGAACGAGAATTTCTTTTCCACTTTTACATTTAACCAAGTAATTGACATAAAATGGCAAATGGCACCTTCGGCCACAGCTTGAACAGCGCCTTAATTATACTACTGTTTCTGATTCATTCAACTGATATTTGCCAAAATAACATAGACCAGGTGTTGACCATTCGCAGAGTCAGACTACAAATTTTGAGAAATATAATTCCTTTGAATAAAAAAAAGAGAAATATAATTCCTAAGCCATTTCTACAACTAGTTAGCAATAAATTGATTACAAATACTTCAAAATCCAATGAAATAGAAACAAAATCAGCCAAACCAAAATTCACCAAACGCACAGAAAATTCAAACCTGGACGATCCAAATAGCTGTGGCGCCAGCAGCAACGCCCCACATAGCAGCAGCCTGAACATCGGTCCCTTGAATACGTATCGCCGGTTTCTTAATCAGCCCCGCTCCTCTAGATGCAAGTGCGCCAGCCATCTTCCTCGGTCGCCGTGAAAATCCGATGCGTGCGCTAATTAGTCTCTCGATCTGTTTTTCCAGTCGTCCCTGGCTTTCGTCTATTAATTATACGTGATCGAATACAGGCCTGCTAATGAATTGGGCCAAATTGATAACGTGGGCTAGCCCTATAACACGAGAACAAATTCTACATTTAGTTTAAAAAAGGGTTTTTTTGTCGAAACCACCCACCCAATATGTCAATTTAAGCGAAACCACCCTCCAACTTTTTTTAAAAGAACCATCCATTAATTGTAATGATACTCAATCATAACACCCTTTGCATTGTTCCGGCGTTGAATGTCGTTAAACTTGCCGTTGATTCATCTGAATTTTAATTAAATGTCAAATAAATTTTAATTTAATTAATTAACTACTAATCTATTCACATCATTCATATAACTAAAATTGCATATTATATTATTAAATGAATAATATTAATAAAATAAAATAAACTAAGCTAATTTTTTTATTATAATATAAAATAAATAATTTAATATCAATCAAAATTTATATTAATTGATAAGTTTCTTATTGTGGTATGGTTCGGTTATGGTCCGAAATTATGACAATTATAATTATTATATATAAATAAAAATACAAGTTATATTATTAAATAAAACAAAAAATATTAATAAATTAAGTAAACTAAGCTAAAAATATTACAGTAATAAAAAATAAAATAATTTAACATCAACCAAATTTAAATTAATTCATAATTTTAAATTTAAATTATAAAAAAGGACCCAAAAATTATAAGAGTAATCATAATTATATGTGACTAAAAAGATAAATTATAATGTTACTAAAAATATTACTATATAAAAATTAACTAAACTAAACAAAAATGTTTATATAAATATATAAATAAAATATAATTCGGAATATAATGTTAATAAGATTTTAAAATTTATAATTATAAAAACTGATTTGGCCACATTCCCAACGATATACAGATAATAATTATTTTAAAATATTTAGTTGAACATAAACATGTAATTATAAAAATTAAAATATTCATCTCATCTATGATTCATCAATCGAATGATACACGTTATAACTATTAATATAATTGCATTGAGTGTCATCTACTAATTCAAAAGGTAATCAATCACATATAACTCGATTGATGAATTAGTGAATGAGATACACGATTTAGATAATCATTTACGCAACCCCATTGGATCATAATACATTTTTGATTATTATAATAGTGTTTTTACATACTCATTTTTGCTTTCCCCATTAGAGATGTTGAGAACCTTTCTACTAACTCTTTACTCTCAAATTGCAAATGATAATATAATAAGCAAGGATGTCAAAATCTCACTCTTATATTGGAATGTAATGTAACAAGACCCCAAATCTACACTACTACTTCCCTATAAACCACAAACTGCAATTAATTCATTCTTCACTCATGAAGTTCAAGTACAGGAAAAAACAACGTATTTAGAGTAGTTTCGTGTTCCAACAGGTTGGGCAACATTTGCATTCAAATGGAAAAGATAAGGTTGTGCTAACTTCCCTTAAAGTGGATAAGAAAACTCCTAAGTTCACAACTTCAGTGTCTCAAGCTGCTCTTTCACTACGCCAGAAAATGGCTTAAATGACTTATGTTGATGAAGTCACATAAGCATTTGTCGCATAAGTTATCTTTCCTGACTGACATACATAGCCAGTCGCTTAAGGTATCTTTTGTGACTGGAGATATGCGACAAGCATAAGTGTGTCGCTTAAGAGATCTAACGCGACAAATATCTAAGTGACAGCCCATAATTTGTCGCGTAAGTCTATTTTCAAATTGCCACGTACGCAAACTTTCGAAACGCTGACGAAGTTATTACTTTTGTACGATCCGTTTCAGACACAATTGAATTGGTTCAACAACTTTTTGTCTTAAGCGACGGACATTGATATATGTAAGTCGCATAAGTTTAAGTTCATAATAACAACGCTATCTCAAAACAATCTTCAATCGGAAGCTCTCCTCCGTTTCACTCTTCTTCTCTAAGGCGCTCCTTCAACCCATTTCACAAATCCGACGATTTTCCCATGGATTTTGCTTGACACGTTCTTCAATTAGGTATGGATCATTTTAAGTTATGTTGTTTTATTAATATAATGAATTTCTCATTTAATTTGTGCGCCATGTAGTGTATGCTAGCTTTGGTTGTGTGTATGTTTGAAAGTTTGTAAATTTAAGGGACAATGATTAGCTTGTTTCATTTCATAATTTGGCATCTCATTTGGGTAGTTCAATAAGTATCACATTATATTCTTGTGAGACCAATGATTCACTATATAGTGATAGTTCACTTGCAAGTTGCAAGGAATGAAATTCTAATTGAAGATGAGGATCAACCATATCAAGAGACAAACCCTACACATATTTTTGGTCAACATGAAGATGATGATGACTTTGACGATTATACAAATGAAGAACTAGATAAAGACGACGATCAATTTGAAGATGAACCCATATCCCACCATGTCGAGCCAATAGATGAAACAAGTGACATTCATGAAGACACATTTGAAGAGGTTGAAGAAGAAGACATGAATGATCAAGACATGGATGAATATATATAATACAAATGAAACTTTGATGTGTCGAAATATTTAAGTTGTTTCGTATGTAATCAAGACATGGATGATCAACACATTTTACTTTCATGTTGTTTGATAACAGGGGAACAAACCCACTGTCATCAACGCTTGTTCTAAAATTGTATTAAACTCTTATGACTGGCATCGACTCTCTATTCTCATCACTCTTCCATAACTCTCAGCCGACACCAAACGAATTAGGGTTCTCAGCGCCGCCGACACCAAACGAATTAGGGTTCTCAGCTCTATTCTCTATTCTCGTCGCTCTATTCGTAACTGTTCATCCTCACGAGACCTCCGCACTGCTCCACTCCTCTTCCTGCTTCTTATTCGTAAGCTTATTCGTCCACATCCATTTGTATTTCCGTTTCGATCGCATTGATATGTGAAATCGATTTTGTATTTGCTGCAGATTTTGAGTTCTTACTTTGTTGTGCTGCCACTGCGTGACGAAGGTGCGATCTCGCTTGGTTATTCGAGTTTTTTGAGCTGCCATTCCAACGGTTTTAGATGTCCCAAGTTGATCAGAACTCTCCCAAATAAACTCTTCGAATACTAATTCTTCGGAATGCTCCCAATCTTCTCGTAGCTTTGTACCAGCTGTCAAATGATCTCCTGAGCTGTCATAATCAATTCGTAAGTCATCGTCAATCCACATAACCCCAAAATGCCTAGTATACGACTATCACTCAAATTTGTCGGTGTTCTCACTACGACCAAAGTCATTCTAAATATCATCTCCCTTTGGTGCACCAATAATGTTGTTCAAGATTTATGTTTCTGAAATCTAGTGGATTCTAATTATTTTGATTATTGTATCTTTTTAACCAAATAGATTCTAGAAAATTTATATACGAATACTGAGCTGATAATTCTCTAAAAGCTTTTCATTACAACATTTGATATATAGAGCATGCTTTTAAAAAAAAATTATCACTGATATTTTTATTAACAATTTGTTACTAAATTTTAGGATTTGACTTCATGCTACAATACGACCGTAAGAGCAACGACACGAGAGACATGACCAGCGGAGAGGTGTGGTCAACGACGTGTGAGGAGCTGCGGCGCGTGAGCAGCCAAAACTTCATGGCACTTAGAGCTTTGGCAGGTGCTTTCACTTTCTTTGGCTGTGTACATAATTTCTTCATATGCCTTTTAGTTTTATTCGACCATGAAGCAACAAAGTGAATTCTCTGTATGTGTAGGTGTTAAAAAGTGACTCGAGGGAACTCATTCAAGAAAATGCCGAGAAGACGATTTATTAGGAACATCCACGATAAGCACATGCCTTTTCATGAAAGAATATGAAAAACAATTGCACAAGACCGACAATGTCGGAACATTTGAGTATCAATGTGTGTGTTTTATTTACATTACAAATCTTTCTTACAAATGGTCAACTAGGCATAGGATACAATAAACTGCACAAGACCATGACCAACTTAGTTCAGTACATGATCAGAAAAAGAATGTGAAGAATATGATGAATTAATAACAATGTTAGCTAATAGCTTTGTGTGTGTTCTAAGTATCCTAGCAATGTCTCTTGAGTTGATCAATACATGTCACGCAGTTGCCACCAGAACTAACTGTTTATCTTGTTTGTCCGCTTACTCGGCCCGGATGGTGGAACTCTGACCCTTTTTGGAAGCATGTTGACAACAATTGGTGCGTATATTGTGTCAAACTTTGTGGCCGGAGAATTAAGAGATTGTTTATCAACATAAACTTGGTTGAAGTCCGAAGAAAGCGATCTGGCGGATGAGGGCTGAGATTGTAGCACTAAGGTGAAGAGTAGTACCGTGACAAGCCATCGGATAATCATACTTTTTGCCATGGAAAAAGCAAGTCAGCAGATTCACAAAGGGTGTGAGACTTTGGTTTATGGATTTGGAAAGGAAGAGAGCTTTTGAAGGAGAAAAAGGAAGCTTTTGATGGGTGAAAGAGCTATTGAATGTGTGATGATGTATTTATATGGTGTGAGAGGCGGTGTGTGTATGAAATTACAGTTGTTGTTTCCGCTGACTTATTTTCACGCGGCAGGAAGGCAAGCAAGCAGCAGCTCAAGCCACAAACCAAAGAGGCATGAAGTCAGTACGTGAGGGATTTACATTGGATAAGAAGTAGCGATTTAATAATTAGTCATCGGCAAATGTTCTCAAAAGGTCGGTGATTCAAACTTTATTTACAGTCCACTCATATAAATAAGAAATTAAAATTACATGACTGATTGCTAGACAACTACTTCTTCCACTTCCACTTGCTAAGTAACACGTTGATTTATTGAAAAAAATTAATTTGACTTGTGGCATGGAGATGGGTTGGCATTGCCGAGTGATATCTTGGACCGCTGACTTTAAGGTAAGCAACAACATTTAATTGTAGTATATTAATCATTATATTCTTAAAACAAGACATGCAATGCCAATTACTCCCTCCGTCCCGCTTTGTTTGTCCAAAAACACAAAATGCACGGTAATTAAGATAGAAAGAAGGTATAAAATGTGTGGTTGAGAATAAATAATTAATAAGTAAATGAGTAAAAGGTAGAATGTGTGGTTGAGAATAAAGTAAAGTGGACAAACATAAGGGGACACCCAAAATGGAAAGTGGACAAACAAAGCGGGACAGATGGAGTAATAAACTTCTGACATTTATTTTTGCCAGCCAATCGGAGGCTTATCTTCCACGTTTCTTGAAAGCCGTAGTCAAGTCAATTGCATTGCATCATCATCCAGCAGCTCGCCCCAATAGATCAATAAAGGCGTTTACAGTTTACACGCAGTTTTGAATCTTGACTTTTACTCCCTCCGTCCCGGTGAGTTTGTCCAAAAGCACAATTTGCACGCAAATTAAGATAGAAAGAAGGTATAAAATGTATGGTTGAGAATAAATGAATAATAAGTAAATGAGTGAAAAGTAGAATGTGTGGTGGAGAATAAAGGAAAGTGGACAAACATTAGGGGACGCTAAAAAGGAAAGTGGACAAACTTAGTGGGACAGAGGGAGTATTTAGTATCAGACTCCCTCCATTCCTCAATATTTGTACACTTTCTATTTTGGATGTCGCTTAAGTTTGTCTACTTTCTTTTATTTTTTACCACATATTCTTCTTTTTTATTCATATAGTTATTACTCATTTATTCTCGATCACACATTTTATACTTTCCTTCTACCTTAATTATCTTAAATTTTGTGTTTTTAGACAAATAAAATGGGAAGGACTACGGAGAGAGTATTTGATTGCATTTTGCTATAAGCATATGATCAACATCCGTATAATTATTTTGTATCCATGAATCCTCATATCAATCGTTCATCTCATACTCAAATTCATTAATTAATTATTTATGGGTTAGTTAAATTTGTTTGGATTGAGTGAATAAAATTAAAGCAAAAAATTAGTCACGACCCAACAAATGAATAAAAGGATGAGATGAAGGTGGGAATGAGAATGCATGAATGGAAAATTAAGGTATGGATATAGTCGAGTGCTCCTTTATATATGATTCATATTTTCTTAATTCAACCATGTACTTTATCTATATTTTATAATAACAACCATATTCTCTTGCTTAATGTGTTGACTAAGCTCTTAATATGTAAACAAGTTGTTTCTTGATCACGCACGACATACCTGCTCTACAACAAATTCGATTGCGTGACATGTTTAATTAGTAAAACAGTTCTCTACTCGGTTTTGATTAAATTGAATTAAGTCAGTTTATGTTAAAGTTCACAAGACTTGCTGAACCGATGTGCTCAATGGGACACGAAGAGAGTAATACTTTATTAACTATAAAAACGCGAACAATATGATGGATGTTTGTGAGAAGATCAGCTTCACCGGAATCAGACAAACTCATAGTTGTTGTTGAATTCGATGGACAGTGTAGTGCAACCTCCACTGTAGTATAATTATGAAATGCGCTGAGAATAAATTTTTACCTTGCTCGCGGAGAAATTTGTTCAAATGTGCCCAGTGCAAAAGTGGAGATGCCATTGAGGTTTGAATTCTTCCAACGTTAGATGTGACTGATATACTAATAGGGCGGTGTTTTAGTTATTAGAACACTTTCATAAATGCTAAAGATTTTATGTTTAAATCTAGAGACCACACTTTATATTAGTTAATTGTCGTTGTTAGATACTTATTTTGTTGGTGATATTTGATTGGAGATAGATGTTCTTACATGGAAATTGCTTGATCGGCCAAGGCCTAAGAGAGAGAGTCAAGGATTTGCTTATATGAAAAATGAAGATTTGTGAATGAGAAATAATGAAGATGCTTAATTAGACAACATAAATTAGAGATTCGTAGATAAGAGATTCTTGAGCTTGACTGATACCGTTAATGTAGTAAGTTATCATTAGATGTTATGAAATTCATAACAACGAGATACTTGTAAACATTATTTGTAATCAAAAAAATGTGGGCCATCTTTTGTTAAATTATAAAATGAGAAATTACTTAAGCATCTTATTATTTTTACCAAATCACCCCAAAATCTAGGGATGCACAAAATTGGACCGGACCGTAAACCCGGACCGGACCGACCGTAAAATTACGGTCCGGTCCGCGGTTCATAAAATTTTAGATTTACGAGTTACGGTCCGGTCCCGGTCTAATTACGGTCCGGTCCACGGTTCATAAAATTTTAGATTTACGAGTTACGGTCCGGTCCGGACCATAATATAAATTAAATAAATATAAGATATTAAAAATATATCATATAAAATAGATATATATCAATAAAAAATAAAAAAAAGACCTAAATGTTCCCGAAAATATTTAGAATATTTAATAAAATGTATATAAAGTTAAAAATATATATTATTTTGATTTTTTTAATTAATTTTTTTATAAAAATTAAATAAAATTATAATTACGAGTTTACGGTCCAAACCCGGACCGGACCGTAATTAGACCGGTCCGTAAAGGTCCGGTCCGGTTCACAGTCCACATTTTCAAAAATTTACCGTCCACCGGTCTGGACCGGTTGTGCATCCCTACCAAAATCCCTTTTTATTTAGGTTCCGTAAGATTCGAGGATAATTTACTAATTTTATTTGATAAATCACCAAACTATCCTTAGGACACAAATTCCCATACCATATGTTTTGATCAAAATATCTTTAAATAAACATATGTATATAGCACGTCTCGAGTAAGGATTAAGAGGGACAAGTAACTTTTGTAAGACGGAAGGACACAATTTAAACCGTTGATCAAACGATTGAGATTAAGTTGATTTTAAATTTAAATAGATAGTTGAATATGCGTAATACACAGACATTTGAGAATAACGGTTATCAATCCAAGCCCACTTCATTAGAAATTTTTTTATCAGGAGGGACGTTAGATATTTAACCACCACAAGATCATATATTCAGTACGAGTTAAGATCAAGAGACACAATAGATTTTTGTAAGACCGTACAATTTGAGTCGCTGATTTTATTAATCGAACGGTTGATACTAAAATTAATTTTTAATTAAATTGAGGGGTTGAATTTGCAAAAAATATGGGCGCTTGAACGTGACAATTATTTTTTAATTAAATCTCATCCATTAGATTATTAGTAATCAAATATTATGTCTCATTGTCTTAACAAAAATTACATATCCTTCGTGAACTTTACTCATTTCGTAGTAGAAATCCGTCAGGCAAAGCCTTCTGTAAGACAAAAGATAACTTGTGCCTCAAAATAGAGAAAGCTGTCGGAAACTCCATATCTTTGGCATCTGTCCATCTCGCTACTACCGTCTTGACCAGCTGTTCCGCTCGCGCTCCAAAACCTCATAAGACTTCATGATGAAAAGTAAAAAATAAGTCTATTCGCTGAACAACTAACCTCATACCTATCAATCTTTCTACCTTTCACTCTCCTGGCTGCCTCCCCTGGCCCAAGCCCTGCAACTCTCACGAAAGGAGATACAATAGATACATCTACGCAAAAATCCATACAGTAGGTACAAAAATATATGATGGCTTCTCTTCCCCATCGAGAAGGCCTGGTAACTCTAGTCTAAACTCCATATTAACCTTCCTGAAAAAACGAATAAAGCATCTCTTACCACAAAATATCTCCTGATCCTCCTTCCACCACCAGGGCAGTGAGAATCATGATTACCGGCTGTGTTGGATGTATGCAACCTGCATGCCGTACAAGCTCAAGAATTCGCAAACATATTGTGCCCGATACGATATTTGAGAGCTAGACGATACACCGTCGAGTTCATACGAAGCCCATAGAAAGGCGCAGGTATCGTCGTTGTCCAAACACCAGTCCCCAAAGCCGAAAGTGCATTCAATAGGATATCATTCGGGCTCGTCCCCGAACTTTGATCTATTTCCCTGATCACTTCTACAGCCAAATTGTTGAGCCATTGTTGTGGCTTACCCTTCGCCCTCAGCTCCTCCAATCCAATAGAAGAAGAAGGACGAAATCTCAAATTCCACTCATCAAGTGAGACAATACACCTTGATGAAGAGAATGAATCCTTCATAAGCATCTCCCATAAAGTTCCCGCCTGCACTAGAGATGTCACAGCTGCCGAAAGAGCCACATCGTATTACTTAAGAGTTTTATTCAACTCACATGATTTCATCGTATATTAATTTTAAGAGTTTTATTAGATGCACCGAACGCAAGTCTATAGCGACGATTGAAATAACACAGTTCTCCCCTCGTTTACCCTTTAATGTGTTCCAAGGGCATTTTGATAGGTTAACTGAATTTAACAAAATAATCCCTAAGAGCGGTGGCTTGTCCAGGCGTCGAAGATTGGAGGTCGGAAATAAAATAATAATGGCAATATATATTTTATTATACTTTTTAAGGGTAAGGATACAGAGGGACAAGTAACTTTTGTAAGACAGAAGGAAACGCTCTCAACTGTTGATTTTGTTTAAACTGACGGTTGAGATTAAGTTGGTTTTTAATTTAAATAGGTGGTTGAATATGCAAAATACACAGACGGTTGAGAATGACGGTTATCAATCTCAACTGTTAGATTATTATAAATCAACGGTTGAGATGATGTCCTGCTATCCTACGTATAAATGAGTGTCCTCCTTGATCTCTTTCCTACTTTTTAATATCAACTTTAATTTAAAATTATGCAATTAACTATTACATTGCAAGAGAAAAGATCAAAGAGGTTAAGTAGCATTCTGTGAGACTGTGAGACACAATTTCAACTATTAATTACTAGTTCAACGGACACGATTTAACTATAAAAGATGGTCAAATGTAACCACCCGTATCTTTTGCAAATTCAACCGCTTAATTTTAAATAAAAATTAATTTAATCTCAACCGTCAAGTTAATAAATCAACGCCAAAGTTAAGTGCTTCCATCTCATAAAAATAGTACGTCTCTCTTGATTTTTATCCTACATTGCAAAGTTAAGTTATAATATATGTAAAAACTAAAATTTACTCTAAATATATTGTGTAAAGAATAAAAGGAGGAAAAAAGGTATAAGCTAGAAGAGAATGAAGGCAACTAAGAGCATCTCCAATGCTAACATGTAAAATGAGTATGTAAAATAGAATATTATATTAGTTATGCATAATTTAGTTGATGAAATATAGATTCTACTCCAATGGCGATATGTATACTTGATATGTACAATTAAATTTGGATCCTTAGCTCCATTGCTAGGTTTCTTTGTCCGTCTTTGAGGGGCTTGAGCGATGCAAACCTCCATATTTTTCATTGTTGAAGTTCCATTGCTGCCGACATCCTCAAGACTCTGCAGATGCAGCCTGAGTGTTCTTCAGCTTCAGGAGCAACAGGGTTCTCTAGCCCATTCTCATCACTTCCAGCTTTCTTACTATCTGCCACGAGTTCAGCAGTCCATGTGCACATTTTCCCCATTACTGATCATCTGCAAATGTTTTGAACAGTACAGTATCCTTTGCTCAATAAGCAACCATATTTACACGAGAAAGGGTTAAAAATTCAAGAATCAAACCTAGTCTTATGGAATGAGTCATTGGTTGTGATATACTCATAAAGGCGAGCAATGCATCCATCCAAGTTGAAGTACGCAGTCCTCTTGATAGCCAAAGCAAAAGCTGAAATACCAAACTCTGTTGTGGCTATATCGACAAATCAAAATTCATGATTATGTGACTGCAGAGGCAAATTGAAAATAGAATCGCGAAGTTGATTATTTATAGATGGAACCTGAAAACAACATCATAACAACACAGATACAAAGGTAGCTCACAATCCAAAATTGACTTATGAGAAATCATACTTTAAACTCTCCAAGGATGAGTCATCCCACCAATTCTTCCCCCTCCAAGGCCAATACTCATCACAAACATAACATTCAACAAAGAAGCTTTAAAAAGGTACTCATCACAAACATAACATTCAATTTCTGCAACCGAAATCAAGCAATGACAACATCGATAAATAGGAGAAGTATCATGTGGAACCCCCTCTTTCCATGGATCCCCCTTCATCACCGTTGATTGCATTTTTTGTGTGCACCAGATTGTGCCACGTGTTTGCATTTTTGAAATGCACATGTGAGTTGCACATGACAAATGCACACGTGAGTTGCACATGCTCATTAATGCGCTGGCACAATCTGGTGCGTCCAAAATGCAAACAGTAAATGCAATCAACGAATGCAAAGAGGGATCCATCATCCATGGATCCATGAAAAGGTGGGGGTTCCACATGATACTTTCCCTCGATAAATATACTGACATGGATGCCAAATATGTATGCTATAAAGTTCAAATTATACCTTACGTATGCCAAACACACTTGGCAGGGATGAAAATCAGAATCGGACAAAAATAGAGAACGTGAGTTGAGTAGCAAATTTGAAGAACCAAAACCTAAATCTGTAAAAATTTACAGATTCAGATGCTTGCGTTGGAGAAGAGTAATATCTATCCGCTTCTCTATCTTTGTTGCCACATGGGCTTTTTTACCTAATAGCCCATTATACAACATAGCGTTGGAAATGCAACAAAATGATCAAATTAGAAAAAAAGGAAAGAAAAATAATTTGATTAAATTTATTGCTACATTGCTCATAGATTGGACAACCTCGGATGCAAGGTTGAGATTCTTCACTCCCCTTTTTCATCCTCACTCAAACTGTAGCGACTCCTCTTCATCCTGATTCGAACCGTTGCCACTCCTTTATCATCCAAATGATCAAGGTTGTCAAAAACTAGTTTTTACCTTGATTCATTTTGACTAGGTAAACTCGAAACGTAAACTCGCCGAGTTTACCTTATGGTAGAATCGTACTAAGTATTTTCTATTTTATATAAACATATGTATGTATTTTTTTAGTTAAATAAATAAAATATGTAATTTTGAGGCACATCAACTTATAACAAATCACTTCCTTCAAAATATTGAAATTGCAAGTTTCAAGTCCAAAATTGATGTCTCAAAATAAAAAGGAAACCATCCTGAATCAAGGTAGTCGAGTAACATTCATCTTACATTTGCACCAACTGCCAAAGTTCCAAAATGAAGACGGCCAACAATCACTTAAAAACTAAATGTTTCATGAACATTTTCTTCATTTGCTTCTTCACTGTCAACTTGATCAAACTCATCTTCAGATGATAAATACTCTTCAATATTAGGACCAAAGTTCAAGTCATTTGATTCATGAATAGAAGATCCCGCATTTACTTCGCCATTAGCTTGCACCAAATTCTCATCACCTTCGTCGCGACAATCGATCACTTTTCTCTTCTTTGCCGAAGCCTCTTATCCAACAGCAACTACATTCAACATTATCAATCTCACTTCATCTGACACTTGCCCACAAGGTTCAGAGTCTTCTTTAGTTCCAGCAAGATGATGTTTAAAGCGAAAAATTCCACTGATAATTTTGGCACAAAAATTACACTTTACCTTTCTACCATTGCCTAAGACATCTGTTCCATATTGCCAACCAGCATTTGATCTATTACCTTTGATATTCGTCCTCCCACTGCCTTTGAAAGAACTCGAATTTGATCCTTGACTGGCGCTTTCATTTTCAGCCATCGCAATGAAACAAAAATCGACGTCGTCGACACACTTAAAGTCGTGAAACTAATCTAGGGTTTCAGTTTTCACACTTTCAAAGTGTGGTTGTGTGCTGCGGCGGGATGCCGGGATCACTTGTGTTTTTTAATTTTAGTTAGTTTTAGACTTTTAGGTTATAATTAAACAGGCCCAAAAAATCAGCCCAGTAGTCAAAAACGTAAATACGTAGTTTTTGTCCGTTTTTGCACGTTTTTAATAAGTTTTTACTCGATTAAACTCGTAACGTACTCCGAGTTTATAAAAAAACGTTTTTACTTAAGTTTTTACTCGAAATGGACATGTGAATACGTAAAATCGGTAGAAACGTAGTTTAAAACTAGTTTTTGACAACCTTGCAAATGATACACCACTCGGCTTACTATGTAAACTAGTTTTATACTACTGCCTTCATAATATAATACTTGGTCTCTTGACATGGGTCATCGCCGGATCAGCCCCTGTCACTGTCTAGGAGTGTGTCTAGGAGTGTGTGCTCAATGAAGGCAAAAAGAAAGGCCAAATAGAATTTAATTCTAAAACCTTAAACCAAAATTAATACAGTATTTGATTTTATTAAGGTGCTGAAATTATAAATTAATGCAGAACATGACCTAAGGTTGACGTATACATGTTACTCCGGACATTAATCACAGTTGCATATTTTTTTTAAGTAAGATGTACTTTTAAATAAGATGTACAGGTAGAGACAATTAATTCAATTCGAAAATCGTGTCAAAACCATTCTTACTCGAACAGTACAACATTCATTTTCATCAAAAACCAAGACAATAATACAATATATTAAACCACATCACTCACCAAATACGTAAAATAAATTTCACATTTTCCCATAAATATTAAATACATATAATGAGGGTAAGATCAAAAGAAGCATTAGAATAATTTAATTTTAGTCGTTGATCTAATTAATTAATTTGATTATATGATATTAAACTAATTTTTAATTAAAATTAGACAGTTGTATTTGTATAAAATATGAACAATTATTTGATGATTATTTTAAAACTAAATCTCATATATTAAATTATTAAAATCAACAAAATTGTGTCTCACGGATCCATAAAAAGTTTAAATATTCTCCTCATTTTTTCAATAGAATAATAAACTTTGTAGACAAAGATGGTGAGAAAATCTGAATTGATTTTATAAAAGAAGTCATTTTTATGAATGGAAGAGTGCAAAGATTAGCTAGATTGAGCCGAGTGTGGTAAATACAAAATAGACAGTTGGAGTCTATCAAGAAATTTAAAGAGCATGATGTTGTTGTGTTGTTGTTGTTCCTTTCAGTTTCAGTTTGTTCCATCTTACCTCTTCTTTCCAGATCTCTCTATATTCTTCTGTAAACCCAAATTTGTGATTTCACTCATCTAATCTGTTGCAAAGCCATCTCTCATTCTCATTTTACCAACAGATGGTCCGCACCTTCCGGTTGAAGCAGCCAAGTTGCTTTGCTTTTGGTTGGTATGTTTCCTTTTTGAATAAAGTTTGAACCTTTTTGGTAAAACAATCTCAGTCTCAAATGCCCTTTTGCTTAGAATTCTTTGATTACTAAATCTGTGTGTGAAGTGTGAAAACTGAAAACTAAGTGCTGCATCTGTTCTCCATTTGTGCAATTCTTTTGTTTTGTTTTTGTTGGCAATAGTGGAGGGAATAGAGATATGGGTGTTGTGGATATGCATATAAGATTTTTGGGGCTGCTGAATTGTTAAAGGGTGAAAGTAGTGAAGTGGGGTCAAGTGTCCCTAAAACTAAAAGACTGAATCAGTAGGAGAACTGGAGGATGGTGGTCCTTAAAACTAGCTTTAATTTTGGATGATGGCTTTGAGTCTTGACCGTCAGATCACGTGAATGTGCTTTTCAGCATTACAATTCACACCACACCACACAGCCCACTCATCACTTTTCAGTTTTTTTACATTCTACTTTCTTTATTTGTGGTCTGTGCTTGTTTAGTTTGTGATTCCATTAAATCCAATGTTAAAGTTTAGAGCTTTCTCTGATTTTGTGGTTAGTGAGTGCCATGGTTTTTGCATATCATGCTGGGCAAGCTTTTTTTTATAATCTTTACCTACTTCTCATCAACCAATATGGAAAAGTAGCAAGTGATTTGGTAAGGTACAAGACACTTGTAATTTATTGAGGACCCCCTTTTGCATTTATTAGATGTGTATTTGGGGTTTCTCATCTAATTCAATTATTGAGAATGATGTGTTGTTTTGCCTTCTGGGTTTTTATCAGTTTTTCATGACTTCTTGCTCATCTGGTTTTTTTCTTGGGTTTGGTGTTTGAATGAGGTATGGAGGTCATTTGGGTTTGGTGATTTGTGTGTTTCTGGTTTTGGGTTGTATTTTCTCGGATGGTGTCATTGCCAAGTAGGGATTTTGGTCAGGGTTTATAAATATGTCTGGATAATGTTGGAGCCAAGTTCGTTGCTGCTTGTTGTTTTTCTGAGTTTGTAATCTTCTGGCGCAGATCTGCTGATAGATTTGTTTCTCAGCGAAGAATAATTAGGTGGATTGACAACTGATGTCATGGATGTTAATTATGGGAAATGCTTTGGTAATTCAAAGGTTTGTGGCCACTCAAATTCCCAATTGTACTTGTTAGATTTCAGTTAGATATTGGCAATTCCGAAGGTAGATTATGCTTAGGGTAGTTGCTTTTCTCCAAGCTTCTGAGCTTACAGTGTGGTAGAACACTAGAACTCGTAAGGGTTTGAGTACGAATTTGGTGCATTTCTGACCACTAAACTTTGTGATTTTTATTTATGATTTCGTATTCAGGACTCATGGAAGACCACGCTGCTGCTAGCTTATCAAAGCCTTGGCGTTGTTTATGGAGATTTGAGTATCTCCCCTCTTTATGTCTACAAGAGTACTTTCGCTGAAGACATACAACATTCAGAGACAAATGAAGAGATATTTGGTGCTTTGTCGTTTGTTTTCTGGACTCTAACTCTAGTCCCTCTCTGCAAATATGTCTTTATTGTCCTCCGAGCAGATGATAACGGGGAGGGTAATTACTATATTATATATGATTTATATATTTCTTTTATGAGTTTTTCATACTCTCGGTTGAAGTGGACAGATTACTTGCGATAATGCAGGAGGGACTTTTGCTCTGTATTCACTGATTTGCCGTCATGCCAGAGTTAGTCTCCTTCCAAATAGGCAAGTAGCTGATGAAGCTGTTTCTACATATAAATTGGAGCATCTACCAGAAACTAGAAACAGTTCAAAAATCAAACTGCTACTGGAGAAGCATAAAAAGCTGCACACTTCTTTATTGCTATTGGTTCTGCTTGGAACTTGTATGGTCATAGGCGATGGGGTGCTGACCCCGGCCATATCTGGTGAATCCACGTTCTCTGATATCAAGCTATCATGTCAGTTGTCTTTTGGGACATTTTCATGACCTACCGTTCTTTACTTAAATGCAGTATTTTCTGCTGTATCGGGACTTGAGTTATCCATGTCCAAGGAGCATCATCTTTGTAAGCGCATTGTTAACTGATTGTGCTTTTTTGTATCACTAATAGTTAAGACTCGGGATTGTAGTTAGTATTTGCGATGGAAATGAGTATGAGTTTATGTTTACTTTATGACTTTTTGATTGCAGATGCTGTTGTCCCGATTACATGTGCCATATTAGTAGGACTATTTGCTCTTCAACACTATGGAACTCACCGAGTTGGATTTCTATTTGCACCAATTATCTTGACTTGGTTATTATGCATCAGTGGCCTCGGCATTTACAACATTATCCGGAACCCACAAGTGTATCAGGCTTTATCACCTTATTATATGTTCAAATTCTTGAAGAAAACAAGGAAACGTGGATGGATGTCACTCGGTGGAATTCTTTTGTGCATCACAGGTAACGATTTGAGTATGATCTTACAAGATTTAAATCCACTCTTACCAATTAAGTAAATCTTAGGTTTAATTTGTTCATGATACTTAAAATCATCTATAATACACTAGTGCAATGAAAATTCACGATGTGAATATTTTCGTTCTTGCAGGTTCTGAGGCCATGTTTGCCGACCTTGGTCATTTCTCCTACAGGGCAATTCAGGTCCAAGTCATTTTAATTTGATTTTCTTATTATGGTTCGAGTAATTTTTGCCTCAAATTAATGGGTTGGAGTTTTGGGCACTATCTTCTCTCTGCAGATTGCTTTCACTTTTCTGGTGTATCCAGCACTTATACTGGCATATATGGGACAAGCTGCATATTTGTCGATGCATCATGATTTCAGTTCCAAGATTAGTTTTTATGTCTCCGTTCCAGGTAATGATGGTCTGTTAATAGAATTCGTACATTGATTTTGCAATAACTGAATTATCTGAATTAGTCAAATGGTTTCTTCAAAATGAGGACCATGCTGCACACATCATTTATTGTTTCCGTTAAGGACATGCGAAAGGAAGATAAGATGCGAAGGAAGTTACAAGAAGATTTCATCATATTTCTCCATCGTTTTCTATAAACCATACACGACTTGAGAGTTAGTTATCTGATAGTTTTTAAACTGAAACATAGGATTCAATGTAGTAACCTGGTAGTTGATATTTGCAGAGTGTCTTCACTGGCCGATGCTTGTTGTCGCTATCCTAGCTTCTGTTGTGGGGAGCCAAGCGATTATCAGCGGAACATTCTCAATTATTAACCAGAGCCAGTCTCTTGGCTGTTTCCCAAGAGTGAAGGTCATTCACACCTCTGATAAAATCCATGGTCAGATTTACATTCCTGAGATTAACTGGATGCTCATGATTCTTTGCATTGCGGTTACAATCGGATTCCGAGACACAAAGCGTATTGGAAATGCCTCAGGTAAACCTACATTCCGAAACTCTAGCCAGTCTGCAATACTTTTACAGAATCTTAACTCGCATTATTGAAGTAGCTTTAAAAATGTGTCTATAATCAATTTCTATAACTTTGCCTTGCAGGATTGGCTGTAATGACAGTTATGATTGTAACGACGTGCCTTACTTCTCTAGTCATATTTCTTTGCTGGCACAAGCCCCCGATAGTCGCAATCTTATTCCTACTCTTCTTTGGGTCAATTGAGTTGTTCTACTTCTCAGCATCATTGATCAAGTTTCTTGAAGGCGCTTGGCTTCCCATACTCTTGGCTCTGATTCTGATGACAATCATGTTTGTATGGCATTATGCGACTATCAAGAAGTATGAGTTCGATCTTCACAACAAGGTCTCACTAGAATGGCTCTTGGCCCTCGGTCCAAGTTTGGGGATTGCTAGAGTTCCCGGTATTGGAGTTGTCTTCACAGATCTCACATCAGGCATCCCAGCAAACTTTTCTCGGTTTGTGACAAACCTTCCCGCTTTCCACCGAGTTCTTGTCTTCGTTTGTGTTAAATCTGTACCTGTCCCACATATCCCAATAGCAGAGCGGTACCTTGTAGGTCGTGTTGGGCCTGCAACTCATCGATCCTACAGGTGTATTGTCCGTTATGGGTACAGAGATGTTCATCAAGATGTGGATTCGTTTGAGACCGATCTGGTTGATAGACTGGCAGCTTTCATCCGGTACGAATGGTCTAAATCACAAGAGAACAGTAACTTATCTGTTAATGATGAGGATGACTCACATTCAGGCAACTCAAGTAGCTGCAGATACGCAGTAATCGGTACGGTAGCATTCTCAAGTCACCAACAACCTTGCGAAGAAAGTGTGCAACCAGCTAGCGTCTCCATCGGCTTTCCAACAGTAGAAAGCATAACAGACATGATCGAAATGGAACCCACTGATAGAAGAAGAGTCAGATTTGCAGTAGATGATGATAACGAATCAGATACAAATCGCCAATCCGAGGTTTCCCATCAGTTGCGTGAAGAGTTAGAAGACTTATATGCAGCACAACAAGCAGGGACAGCCTTCATTCTAGGCCATTCCCATGTTCAAGCAAAACAAGGGTCATCGTTTCTGAAGAGACTGGCCATAGACTACGCATTTAGCTTCTTGAAGCGGAACTGCAGAGGTACGGATGTTGTTCTGAAAATACCGCCAGTGTCTTTACTGGAAGTTGGCATGGTCTATGTAGTATGACAGGCTTGCTACATTACATACATACTGAAAACCATGTAACTAAAGACTGAGCAGTTATTTGTGGCTGAAAGATGGTAATAGATAACTAGTGTTTCTCTCTTGTAAACTTTCAGTGCATGCACACTAACTACAGTTTTGGGTTCTTTTACACCTACTAGATTAATACTTTCCAGAGGAATTGTTAAGACTCGATTATGAGCTCCAAAAGTGATATGTTTTATACAAATATGCTTTTGATATGATATAAGTGCTCCTTTACAACCCAAACCTATTGTACATCCTCAAAATTCAATAGAGTTTTTTGTCGAAACAACCCTATCGTACTTCGATTTTAGCAAAAGCATCCATTCAAATTTATTTTTGATATAAACACCTTTCAATTTAGAAATCTCATTGAATCGTATCCTTTGCCGGAAAATTAGCCGTTCGCTTCGTTGACTTTGATATAAATTAAAATTCTCTATCAGTATATTAACCATTAAACTTTAATTTGACTTTGTTTAGTTGGAGTTTGGATCATTCAAAACCCATTATCCCAATTTTATCCATCTCCACAAAAAAACAAAACTTTTTTAAAAATTGATCTTTATTAATGTTTAATTAACTTTATTTTGGGTTCATGATGTTACTAGATTAGTTTCTTGTGTCAAAATTATATTTAAATCATAGTCAACTAAGTAAACGATTAATTTTCTAACAAAAGACACCTGAACCGGCAATCTGGTGTCACAATTTAACGATTTCCGAATTAAAGAGTATTTATGTCAAAAAAAATTTAATGTGTGATATCATTAATATTGAGCTATTGAGAGGATAATTTTCAGTAAAAACCCAATTCAGTATCAATCATTCATTTTGTCACGTGTCATTATTAAATGCAAGACCTTATATATTTTGGATTAGTTAGATTTGAGTGTTGTCCACTTGCAAATATAGTGAATACATTCAATCTTATATGATGACACGTGACAAAATCAATGGTTGATGATGAGCCATAGAAATGTAAAATAGGATTTAGGATGTAAATGAGCGCTTCTCTATGAAGGTATGAGTTATGTTATTTCATAAGTGATCAATTTGAATAATTTTGATTTTTAAAAAATATTTTTAGGTTATGCTGTTTGAAATTGCGGGTCACTTTCAACTCGTGATGATGGGAAACGCTGAGTGTAAATAAATTATGGAAACTCGCGATTGAAATTGCGATTTCTTTATTTTTATAGAAACATGCGGTTTCTAATCGCGGGATGATATGTCGCAGATTGATCAGAATTTCTTCATTCCCCATCTTTACATTCGCAGCTGCTGCATCTCAAGGTTGATTCGGGCGGCTTATTAGGTAAACAATTCATCTACATGTTCAGTTATAAACACTAAGAGTTAATTGTACCGAAAATTTGATGTTATTTAATGTATTTATTTAGTAATATAGGATGTTGGATATGGACCTTATGATATTATATATGGATGAGATGGATCGCATACATTCTCCCAAGAAAATCACATGGAGACTTTATGATATTTGGACAGCTAAATCCGATGTCTTTGGATGGTCAAACATTTTGGAGTGCACAAATTATTTTGATTTGATTAGTGTGGTATAGTGACATGATATCATGCTTTCCAAATTTTGCATTAGTTTGGATTCAAGCATCTCTTTCCAATTGATTTTATTGAGAAATTGATGCAAAATATCAAATGGAGACCTTATGATATTTGGACAGCTAAATCCGATGTCTTTGGATGGTCCAAACATTTTGAAGTGCACAAATTCTTTTGATTTAATTAAGCGTGGTGGAGTGAAATGATATCATGCTTTCCAAAATATCAAATAAGAGGTTAAATAAAAAGAATTGGAATAGAAATGAGAGAGCACATATGTGTTTTAGAAATCAAATTAGAGCAGTGTTTAGAGAATCAGATTTTAACGAGAACAACTATTTGTGGGGGAATCATCAGTTGTTCCAGATCATTACAAGAAATATTGTGCTAGCAGACGTAAGGTCTCTCAGAATTACAAACCTCCGCTTACGAACTGCCTTGCAGCGTAAGTCGATGAGTTGTGCGAGTGAAGTTTCTTACATGCGGCTCGAGTTGATATTGATTGTTGATATGACGTATGTATACGTAAAATTATTATACTAAAATCACACCTTTTAATATTTTGTATCACTAATTTCATTTGGTGTAAATGATTTTCTATTTCAGGTGCATTAGAATAATTTTGAACCAAGAGATCGAAGTGAAGCGAAAATATAGACCAAGTTCTGCCCGCGCAACCCAATTGTGCAACACTGAGCATTACGCGGTCACCCTAGGACGATTGCGCGGTGGGTACCTGATGACGTCAACACGGGCTAAATACATTTTTAACGAATCTTTATGAGCCCAATAAGTAGAAAACGTATAAGAAACATGTCTACCCACTAAGTTAGGGTTTTCCCATAAATATAACATCGCTCCGAAATCCTAACAAGCTTTCTTTTCCGCTTCAGGAGATGCGCAACTCTAGTCGTGTTTGAAGCTTTCCGCCCCGGAGTCTGATTTTTAGCAACAAAGACCCTACCTTTTGAGCGACGAATCATCAAAAGTCCTCTTTACTTTCTTTCTATTACTACTTCAATTGAGATGTTTTTAGCTATGTCTAGCTAGTATAATAGCTAAACCTTAGTGCATGAACTTTTAACAAATTATTTAGAGACCTTGAGTTTAATTCCATATTCTTGTATTAATTCTCATTCAGAATTGCACGATTTTAATTGATTGGATTGAAGAGACCTTTGCCGACGAATTCAATTCAAAATAATTAGGCCTATCGTTATATTTTATGAAACTTTTCCATAATTCAAATAGAACATCTGGAATTAAGTACTATATCTTTGCCGGCTAGGATAACTCGCTTGATACTTAATATTATTTTATCGTGGGGTTTTTATGCCCCTTGAAAGGTTTAAAAATAGTTTAGAAGCACCCATATGCATTCCACCTTTGTCGGATTATGAATAAGATGAGAAAATTTAGAAATTCCATGTTTACTTGGTCTATGATAAATATTAGTTCGAAGGGATTGTGTTGAGTTGTGCTAACATCATAGAGAAAAGAACCCTCACCACTTATTATTGCATTTGTTTACAACCCAGCATTCTGATAACATAAAACCCTTCATTTTACTACTTCCTTCTTGACTAATTTCTGTTTACAGTTCCCTGTGGAATCAACCCATATTTGCCACTTCACCAACTTACAAGAGGATTATTAGATTTGACGCTTTCAACGACGTGTGCTCAATTACATTCCAAACCCTAATATAAGAGATAGTTTTATATTTGATGGAGCGTATTTATACGATCCATCATTGTCTTATTTCCGTTGTTCTTATATGCTTTATTTGTGAAATATTACCTTTTCTTAGTGTTTTGCGTTTCAGTCATATACGGAGTGCAATGGAGATTTTACACGCTTATCGAGCAATTTTAGACGAATACGGAGCACGAAGAAGAAGGAAAGAAGCAAAATCAGACTGTATGACGTCATGCTGACGCTGAATAATTATCTTTCGCGGACGGTATTGAATTTCAAGAAACACTTAAGAGACTGCGGATGAAATTCATAGTAGTAAAGCCTAGCGGTGGAGCTATTGTGGTAGTTTGATTAGGTTATTGTTACATCTTCTTGAGACTCTAGCGGGTAATAGAAGATTGAACTAGAATAAGGTAACAACCCTAGCGGGACTATCTAATCAAGACAACTATAATTTATTAGGTTGAAACGTGTCTTGTCTATGATTACTAGTTGTAACGAGATTTTCTGAACTGTGTTTTCTCATTTATTAGTGTAACCTTTTAGTTGTTAGATTACAAACCAATCTCTGAAACCCCCTAGTAGGATTAGAATTAGGATTAGCTAGTAGATTAACTCCGACACTAGATTACTTTCCCCTGGGTTCGACCCTGCTTAATACTATACATATTTTAAGTAGGACTATAAATTTAGATTTGCAGTGCACAACGACGCGCTGTCAACATTATAGTTTATTATTCATGTGAGTTTAACTTGGAAAATTGATCCAAAATAATCCATGATCTAATGTTGGAAAAAATTATTTTAACGCAACATTCTGCTACGCATTTGGCAAGTCACTTGTGCAGCTACTCGTCTCGTCGTCACTTTAAAGATATCATCTTTGAATGGGAAACTCAAACCGATCATAATTGAAACAAAAAAATCATACTTAATATTTTTGATAATTTTTCTTGTACTATTTTTAAAAGTTGGACGAAAAATCGATAAAAGTTTGAATTCATCAAATTAACGAGTCGATTTAAGTATGATTTGTAAAGCTCGATAGTACTAGATTTGATCAAACTCCTTACACATAAAAAATCGAGTTTTAATTTTTTTATTTGATTCGATTTATTTGCTCTCCATCACCTATATTAAAATACCAATTTATTTTGCTAGCACGATGATAATATGTTGGTTGAAGCATCTTCATAAATGATTCAAGTCATAGAAATTTAGGACCATCATAAATTTGGATGAATTGGCATTAGTGTCATGGAGGTATTGAAGAAGTCATGTATTGATGATAGATTGGTTGCATTGGAGATGTGTTGCATGCTTGAGAGGGCTAATAAAGGAAGATAGAGATGCTTGATTGGTGAATGCCTAAAGAGAAGAGTTAATGAAGATGAAGGTGTTAATGGTGAATAGATTAGAGATTAAAGTAGATTAAAGATATTGAGCTTAAATGATAACCATTGTTACACTAGGACATAAATCCATATTGTAATAAAAACCTTAATTTAATTAAATATTATTAGAATTGAAGGGATTGTGAGATACTCAAGAGAAATAATCAATTGTGTCCCCATGCCTGGCACGATCTCCACAACTCCAATTTGATCCAACGGTGTATAATTAACACTATTTTGCATTTTCATTGATTAGTGCCAAAAACCCAAATATACATACTCACAAAGTATAATTCTTCCGCGACCCCTTTGCATTTTGAGATTAAAACTATTTACACTTTTGAATAACAAAATACATGTTCGAATGTGCATTTGCGCATTTTTACTTTTGGAACAAAAAAATTAAAACATTGAGAAAATACAATTTGTGGACCGTTGAATTCAGCAGTACTTTTTTTATTACATGGACAATGCCTGGAGAAAACAAGAAGAGGACTTAAAAAGCCACCTTACATAACCTGTACTGGTCTGATTAGTGAGCAGTATATGATAAATTAAAGAAAAAATTAGAGCCCAAAACCATTTGCCTCTTCTGCATACAATTCAGGTTAACTTCAATAGTGGCTTGTATCATGGAATGAAAGAAGCGGCGCAACTTTCCGGATAAGAGTTGTCAACGTAGAGAGCTATAGAATAAATGACACTGACACATGTATGCTTCATCCCAAGTTGACCAAATTGTTAACCATGCTATAAAAAGTACCGCGACAAATGCCGTCTCAACACAAGATCAGGGAACAAAGCATCCATGCTTGTAAATTGAAATATGATTAATCTTGAATTCAGCAGTACTTTTAAGAGAATCGTATAGATCATGGAGTCTCAAATGAATTGATATCCATGTGCACATTCTAATGTGCAAAGGAAACCATGCTCACCCGGCCCACATGTAGTTGAAAGTCATTTCGAGCCATTCATTCACAGCAATATTGAGGTGGCAAAAGATTAGATGTCTCTCGATCATCCATTCAAAGATCCACAACTGATTTCCGTTTGTCTCGAACTCTTCGGTATATCCTTCAAGCATCTGCTTCTTCTGCTCCCGGATGCTCTCATCTCATCCTTCAACAACGTTTTATTTCTAAGGAAGTGCCGAAGCATTTAAGCATATACCAATCGCATCTTCAGCCTCCAAACCACAACCATTTATTTATCTCCAACTCCATCCGTTTCTCTTCTACTCACTCCCCCGTCATGACGACGTCGTCTCACACCAAGCCCGCATTCCTCACCAGAATCCAAACTCCGACTCTCTTCTTCAACAAGCCAATTACAACCACCATCACCACCACATCTTCCTTCCTCACTTTCCGCCCCCAACCGCCTCTCCAAATTCCAACAACCACCTCAACCTCCGCATCAACATGTCACGCAGTCTCCACCGCGCCAATTGAATATGCTCCACCTGCGCCTGACTTTGATTTAGCCCTAGAAATAAAGCGACTCAAAACCCTAAGTTCCACCTTATCTGCTAATAATGATTTGGAACATAAGATTAGGATCATTGACCGTGATCCTAAGGTCAAGCAATTTTTCAGCGCTCATAGCAAATTGATTTTTGCTTCGTTGAGTTTGAGTAAATATGATTTGTATTTGCTTAAGTGTGTGGTGGCAGCAGGGCAGGAACATGTTATTAATTCAGGGGGTTTTGAGGTA